>VYXD01003420.1:918441-973345 GCA_013397195.1 Hylia prasina | reverse complement strand
TTTTTTTTTTTTTTCCCCACTTTCGCCTGCAAGAAAAGCATCAAACTTACCGATATTTGAAAGCAGCTGGTCAAAATGTTATTCTTGGACACTTCTCTACTGCAGCAATTTTACTGTTTTAGATGGAACATTAAACACAGAAAATTTACTGCTAGTAAACTATGCAGAAGAAAACACAGTAAAAGAGTATCATATTCCCCTTTTCATAGATACAATCAGAGAAAAAAAATCAGAAAAATAGACATTGATGTTGCTGAAATTTTAGAGTCAATCTGTCTAAACCCCTATCCAGATAGTTAAATACTTGAAAAAAATCAACATTTGTTGATTTTAGAAAAAGTTGTTTTCACAGTATGTATCCCATTGTCTGTGGTACATTTACACTGCTTAGTGAAAAAAGACCATGATCACTGAAACACAGATTATTCTGAGTTGGAAGGGACACAAGAGGATCATTGTACCCAGCTCCTGGCCCTGCTCAGGACATGCTCAAAATGACCAAGACTATTGTACAAACTCATCTTGAACTCTGTTGGGCTGATTCTGTGACCACTTCCCTGGGGAGCCTGTTCTAGTGGCTTACCACCCTCTGGAACTTTTTCTGCTCCAGTTGGGTTTCTTTTAGGTGTACTTTTATATATATATCTGCTCTTAGAAGATTAGATGTGTGTACATGAGAAAGTGTGTGTTGCTGGGATTTAGGTCAAAGACTGGCCCTGACTTTTTTTTTCTCTTTTTTCCCTTCTTTTTCTCAGTTTGTCAATAACCTGTACCTTTGTGACAGGATATCTCCACTTAATGTTGAAAATTTTTAATCAAAGTGGGATGGCAATTGGAACATGGATAAACTTTTGAAGGAAATATGTAGAAACTGAAAGGACTAGGTTACCTGTTGAATATCAAAATATCATTAATACACTGACAAATGTATAAAGTAATGAAGATGAGAGAAGGAGGAAAAATACATAAAGAAATGGGAAATGATGTATCAAAAGCCTGTAATTACTGAACTATCAACAAATAGTTAAGTAACAAAATTGAGCTGGGATTTTAGTAACCTTTTTAATTGTCAGAGCTGAAAGACATCTTGGTTCTTTTCCAACATGAAAAATGCATAAGCATTTTAACTACTTTTAAAATAGATTTTGATACGTTTATAAGTTGAACTGTGTATAACAGTCTCTTGCAATAATATTATCTTAGAAGTTCATTCTAGTTCTGTATCATCTCTTTCTGCTTTTTTCTTAATATATATTATGGGTCATGGGAATATTTGACTTTTTCCTAGTTCCTTGATCCAGTTGTAGTCCAAACATATTCATATACCCAGGTACATGCTAGATTTTCCCCATCCTGGTCCCCTTTTGCTTTTCATGAAAAGCAATCCCAGACTCACAAACAGGACAGTCTTACTGGTCTGGTTGACTGGCAAGATAACCAGGACTTCAAAGGTTTTGTAGCTTGCATCAATCAGCAAGTGAGTGCAGACTCAGGAGTCTTTCAAAAGAAGCTTGGATGTCAAAAATAGCATCCAAATTCTCTCAATTACTAGAAAAAATAAAAATGGAAATGGATTTCCACGTACATACATACATACTTACATATACACACAGAAGGACATATGCTTATACCTTAAAATACTTCCTTTCCATGTGGTCTGATGCAGGCCATCTGTATAAAAAACCAGTAAACAAATGACAAGAAGCTATGTTGAATTTATTCTACCAAAAGCCAAGAGCAAAAAGATTGTCATTGTCCAACTGGGCTATTTGAGAACCATGTTTAGCTGCTGAACAGTGGCCTTCCTAAAGTATATCCAAAACTGATTCCTAGCTCTTACATACAGATGAAGGAACAGACAATTTCAAAAGAGGGAACTTTTTTTTTTTTTTTTAATGAGGAAAAAAAAGAGAATGAAAATGTTGCTTATTACATAAAAGACTGAACTCCAAGTTGCTTCAGAAACACAGATGTGCATTGTCATTCATTGTATGTTATATTAAAAGCAGTCAGTGTATTGGCAAAATCAGTATTTCCCTGTACAAGACACTGCATTGGAATTATTTTATGTTTTATACTTGTTTGAGAATACATTTGATCCTTTAATTTTAGAGTCCTTTAAAATCCTCTATTAATTCTGTTAATGTTATTCATTTATTACAAACGAAGTAATTTAGAATGCTAATAAAAATCTTGAATGCATTTTTACTTTGTCTTATGATGGCACTGCCTGCGAGAGCATCTTTGGTCAGCCAGTTCAAGGAGCCCATTTTCTTCCTTCCTTGGTACAGTCATACTCCGCAAATTTTATCTCTTTTAAAAAGTTTTGGAAAGATTCTGGGAACCTGCAACTGATATGTAAAGGCAGGAACATCTCTTTCTTTTTTTCTTTTCTCCTCCCTACCTTTCCTTCATGATTGCTATTTTCTCTTTTAATTACCTAAAGACAATAAACTAGATTTTGTTGGGGATTTTAAATATGCAGTTATGATATCGTTTTAGAGACTTGAGTCTATTTCACCATTGTGACTGAAGTATTAATAACTGCAAGAAATTCAGAATGGAGTTTAAAAAAACAAAGAAGAATGGTCTAAGCACTTAAATGCAACTGAGCAGGTTGAAGATATTTATTTGTTATGGATAATTATCCAAAAAACCTTCTCGTCATATGCAAGTAGAAGAGACTATTAGTTATGTAAGTACATATATGGAGCTTAATGTCTCATGCATCAGATTCCAGCTTGAAGTTATTTTAGACAAATGAAGTTTTGTTGACTGAGTATATGAACAAAACCTTTGACAATGTACAAAGTTTGGGAAATGATTTTATGGATGTCAGACACTTGGCCATATTCATTTCCACATACGCCAACGGTAATGAGTAAATGATGCAACAGGTCCCACATTTATATAGTCTATTTTGTTCCCTAACATCGATAAAAACCCCTAATCTCAAAATCATTGTATTTCTCTTTAATTGTATAATCACATTTCTGTAGGAAATTAAACCAAAATAAAAGCAGAAAAAACCCCCAGCAAAACCTGCACTCAACAAATACTGCATAGGTGCCATGTTATTCTACACAAATATCTTAGATACATTTGCATACCTCAAGTGTTGACTATCATTAGTTCCTGTCTTGCAGCTTAAAATTATTTACCCTCATCCTATCATTACATGCCCTCATAAAAACTCCTTTTATGTCTTTCTTGTAGACTCTCTTCAGATTCTGGGACAGTTAAGTCACTCCAAATCCTTCCCTTCTTCTAAACAATCCAAATTATTTTAGCCTTTCCTCATATCCTCATATTCCTCTCATCATTTTGGTGTCCCTCCTCTGGACTCGCTCCAACAGGTCCATGTCCTTCCTGTGCTGGGACCCCAGAGCTGGATGCAGCCCCACAGGTGCGATCTCGCCAGGGCAGAGCAGAGGGGCAGAATCCCTTCCCTACCCGACTGGCCACACCTTTGGATGCAGCCCAGGACACATTTGGCTCTCTGGGCTGGGAGTGCCCATGGCATGACCCAGCCTCTCACCCCCAGCACCCCCAAGCCCTTCTCGGCAGGGCTGCTCTCCATCTGCTCTTTCCGCAGCCTGGCCTGTTGCCCTGACCCAGCTGCAACACCTTGCACTTTATTTCATGAGATACCCATGGGCCCACTTGAATTTGTCCAGGTCCCTCTGGATGCCAGCCCATCCTTCAGCTGTGTCAACTGCACCATTCAATTTGGTGTCATCTGCAACTTTTCTGAGGCTACCCTCAAGCCCTTTGTCTGTGTCATTAACAAAGGTGCCAAACAACACTTGTCCCAGTACAGATCCCTGAGGGACACCACAAAGGGGATCCTACTGACCATCCTCCTTGAGGAGCTGGAGGTTTGCTTTCCTAAAGCTTAGGGGCCTAACTGTACTTCTTACCTGACCCTTATCCCTCAGAACTGCAAACCCCAACTGTGCATAATCAGGAGACCAACTGGACAAATCTGACTGGAATTCTACGCTAGTGCTGAACACACTATGATCCTAATCCCAACCAAAATTTTAGTAGCAAATTATCTGAATGGGAAATTCTGACTTGGGTTTATTCCGCCCTATTTTTTTCTGGAGCTTCACTGATTCAAATGGCAGCAGTCTGTTCTGTAATTGTCATTTGATATGTGAAATTTCACTGAATTTCCATTTCAAATGTATTTTTATATTTTTGTTATACACATTGAGCTTTAGGGCCAGTGAAAAAAAGCATGTGTGCATAACATTCCTTGTGATATCAACAGGTAGATGATGTTACTGTGTTTATTAGCTTACTTAAGGAAACACTTTTTTATTTTGAGAGTGACATTCAAAAGCTGTCTGGACAGAGTCCAGGGCAACAGGCTCTAAGTGGCTCTATTAAAGCAGGGGGCTTGAACCAGATAACCTTCAATGCTCCTTCAACTTCAACTGTTCTGTGACCCTATGATTCTTTCTTTACACATAGCCCCATAATACATGCACAGGTTTTTTGTTGTTGTTGTTTTTTGTGTGTGTGTGGTTTTTTTGTTTTGTTTTGTTTTTTTAATGTACTCCAGAAAGCATTATCTATTGCATAATTCAAATTCTTACTGAGAAATTATAGTACATAATGATATCTGTAACTGAGTTTAACAGAAACTTTCTGAATTCTTCATGTACACAATGAATGACTTATTATTTTTTGCCCTTCAAGTTTTTGTAGTTGCTACTCTATAGGATAACACATTTATTCATCCATTTAAAATGCTTTCTTTAATGCTTAGATATATTTATTTATAAATTGGTTTTGAATGTGAAAGTTAATCTAATCTTCTAATAATTTGCTATGGCAAATCACTTAATAGTCCAGGTGATTTTACTTTCTCAAAGGATCCCTTTTTTTTTAATATTTGTGCACTGGGTTCCTTTTGCATTGCCTAACTGGATCACAGTAAAAGTGTTTTACTAAAATTTTCACCACAGAATATTTTTACTGGATCAAAAAACTGTGTGTGGGGGGTGTGTGAGTATGTGGGCAGAAGGGCTTCAGAAGTGTATTATCTGGAATGAATTACTAATTGACTGCACTAAATATGGGAAGGTTTTCAGTGTTTTTCACTGTTGGGGACCAAGACATTCACTCACAATAATTTCTCAAAATGTGTTTATTTCAGGACCACTTATTAAACAAAATTTGATTAATTATTTTACCTTGCACCCCCCCCCAAATAATTTAAACAAAGAGAAAATGGAAATAAAGGGAATTTCATCAACAAGTTTAAAAATTATAACCTTGCAGTGCATAGGAGTTTCAGAGATCATTTGGTCGTGAAGTTGCCGAGATCTTTTGATTGTCTCTAATCTGCTGAAAGAGGACTAGGGACAAAGCAGTTAACATCTGATTACCAATTTAACTATCCTCCTTGTCACTATTTTGGATGCATCATCTAGACATGTTAAGATGGAAACAGTTTTCAGCAGTGTGTATGTGAGCCACTCTGCACAAAATGGTCCTGTGGTCAGTGATCACCCTCTTTTAGTTAACAATGTCAATGAATTTAGCTCATGTCTTTATGCAAAGAGAGGCAATATCATTTTATTTGCTATATAAAATGTAGCCCAAGGGTTCCATTGGGGGTTTCGTACTTATCAAGCCTGAGTTTGTTCTTTGGAGATGTAAAGAAAAGGTGACATCTATGCTACCAAATAATATATGATAGAGATTATTCTGGCTGGATTGCCAAAATTGTCACAAGTTTCTGGTGATGTTTATGTACACAAATGTCATTTATACCAAAGAACAGGATATCTGAGTCCTAACTGGCTTCATTTCTAGCTTCTAACAATTCGCCATATCTGAAACAAATCTAGATCATTTTTGATTTTGAAAACGACATATATTTTAGTTTTTTAATTTTATTTATTAGCATATACAAAGACCCACCTCCAGACACCCCAATTGCTTCTTTTTTAGACTACAAACTGGTTCAAAGGCAAGGAATGCTGGAAGGTCGAGGGAAGGTGAAGATACTTTTCCTGAAATGAAAGCCTGATTAGATATGGGCTATCTCCAAGAGGGAACTAATACAGACAATTGTTTATCAGGTTATCCAGTTTAGTGGATCAGAATGAATGAAAGCAGTAACAGATCTTCCCACTGGACTGAGAAAAATAACCAGCATAAAAAAAGTAACCAGCATAATGAACTTAAAATAATTTTAGACACTATGATAGCAAGCCAAGTTTGTTTGGGTTTTTTTCACACAGTGCATTCAAAGCACTGGGGTTATTGTTAGGAAAGAATTATTGTCTCATTTTGTATGTCAATGGAGATAATCTTTTACAGAAGTGAAAGAAGTAATCTGTTGATATCTACAAAAATATCTAGAATATTGTCAGACTGGACTTGAAATAATATTTTTTTCAGCTGAGGTAGACATGGCTAGAAGAAACTGAGTTTATTCAATTCAGTGCATTTTAAAAAAACAGACCTAAGCACATACTTCTTTCTGATGCATTATGTATTTGGTGGCGTGATGCATGATAATTCTATGTCATTCTGTTGTTCAACAAATTGCATTATGAAGTAGAAACTAGAACATTGCACCTTAATTCTTGTGTGGAAGAGGAAAACTATTTTCATAGTTTGCTGGGGAAAATGATTAGTTTTCTGATGCTGATAGAAAATGTAAGAAAAACTGTACTTATGTCTGGCACATCTAAACTCATAACATCTATTTGCTTTGCTTTGTCAAAACATATGAAAAATCATTAAAGTGTTTTAATAAATGTCTGGTTTTCTTGCTCATTCATCTTATAAATATTAATTAGCCATGGATCAGGCAATTAAAGTTTAATCAATTTGCACTAATTAGCACCACATACTTGCATAAAAAGATAAAACCAGCTCCTGCATCTGGCTGTTATTTGCAGTTTTTGTCAAGTGCTGATGAGTTTCATCTTGAAGAGAAGATTAAGAAGAAAAGA
Source organism: Hylia prasina (assembly GCA_013397195.1). NCBI lineage: Eukaryota > Metazoa > Chordata > Aves > Passeriformes > Sylviidae > Hylia > Hylia prasina. The sequence goes on along the minus strand of VYXD01003420.1, from coordinate 966,365 downwards.
AGAAAATAAGAAAGTAGTGTTAATTTTATTAAATCTTCAATCAAACCTTCTGTTCATAAGCTTTGTGGGACAATATCAGGTAACATTTCACTTAACATGAAAATAGACATGATTGGGCAAAAATTTAACACTTTTCTGTGACCACACCCTTCCTAATTATAACTTGTAAGAAAAAAAATAAGCTCTTCTGTGCAAAAGCCCAGGTTCTATCTTACAACAAAATAATTTTGTAAGATCATATACCTGGAGCTTTACACCCCAAACTTTCATAAGGAAAGTAAAACCAAATTTTCATCTAAAAATGTTTTCAGTTCTCACATATGTGAGAAGGAAAAAGTCCTGCAAAATAAATCTTAAATTCACTTAGAATTTTGATGTTTTTAAAGATGGGTTTCAGTATTTAAATTATTCTCTTTTCCAAAGGAATAATAAAATTTCAAAGGTCACCTTCCAGGATTTTGCTAGAGGTTGGACCATAGGACAGAAGATTTTAGCCTAGCTGAAATGGCACTGAAATTAGTTAATAGATACCTTACTGGAAATGTGTCAGGCACCTGAAGTGAAAAGGGGATAAAAGAACTTCCTGCCCACCAGGAATGACAATTATTTGCTAATTCTTCTTGCAGTTATTAATGTTAGGTGTTTGTGTTAAAATATTTATTGTCTAAATTATCTAAATTATTATTCATCAAAACTAACAAAAGTAAGAAGCAAGGTAACAAAATTAAAACGTGCACACACACACTCCCAATGTTTCTTTTCATTCAAGATGTCTATTTTTCAGGTGTTTCACTTTCACTGGGAAACACTAGGGTAAATAGTATTCTAGAAAGTCCTAATCTACATTACGGGATTATAGAAGTATTGGATCTGGTTAAGAAGATTATGATATCCTTTAATATTACACTGTCATGTATTTGAAAAAATGCACTCTGGCTGTGCAGGCCAAACCACTTACATGGTGGTCCTTGAACAGAGAAAAATTCAGACATTCCACACATCAGTTACTTATTCCTAGTTTGAATCCAAAGGAGAACAGTGTGCCCAAATGGATAGCTAGATAACAGCTATCTAAGTGCTATTAAATAAAAATTGAAACCTGCATGTTTCGCTTATCACAGACTTGTCCAAGTCACTGTTCTGTGCTCCTGCTGGCCATGGCTTAACATCATTAAACTCGTGGTTGTCTACTGAGGAAACACTTGTAAATCAGCATTCTGAGTCTGTTTTTTTTACTTAGTAAAATGCCCTGTAGAAACAGTCATGATTTTTATAATACCATTCCGGTTTGGGCTTCTGGATTTGAATGAATGAATCAGACTGCCAATCTACCAAACAGGTATTATTGACTACTTCTATATGACTATTTTTTACTTTAATAATGGGAGAAAACAAAGCATTCCTTGCAGCCTATTTATGTAATTGAAAATATTTATAGGGAATGAAACATGCATTTTATCACCAAAGGAAATTTACTTTAAACTCTGCAGGTAAAGCCAAGCTTTTACAAGTGATTTAACATTAAAAAAACCCAAACCAAAACCCAAAACCACACAACACCACCCAACCCATAGCATGAATCATAAAGAAGTTATGCACCATTTACATACGGATTTTAATGTAGTTTATGCAAGAAAAGACTTGTGAATCGTTATTGATATTTTTCAGATGAAGTATGTATGAGCCATTAAGCTCCTCATTCCATAGTGTACAAGCCATTGCTCTGCTAAATACTCTTTTACCAGATAGGCTATAAACAGCAGAGGCACTTGAAAATGTGTAATTTTTCAATGTTTGTTTAAAAATCTGGCACATATGACACACAACAACCTGGTAGATGAAAGTTCAAATTGCTGAATGTTGTTACAGAATCTTCACGATAGGATATTCTGCTGAAGATCTATCATTTTAGAGTATAGAAAGACTGATTTTGACATGATCTCTAAGCACTTTCTCTAATGAAGGCACTGAAACAAAAAAAAATCATTATTAGAACAAATTCCTTCAGATGAATAATTTTGGCTGAGTGGTTTTCTCCTGTGATGTACCATACATTGAACAGTGCCTTTCATTGAAACTAAAAAACTAAACTCAGTGGAATAGTCTACAGTAAACTTCAGTGGGCTTAGGAAGAAGACAAAAGCTATAGTGTATTTGCAAATAATACACGGACCTGTGAGCAGTATAGATTTTTTACTAAGATATTGTTACTAAGATATTAGGGAGCTTAAGTGTTTCTTAAAGCTCAGTGTCCAAGGAGTAACCTGCAACTCCTTATGAAGTGTTACCAGACCTTATTTTACTGTCTTCACACAGAAGGCATTCAAGGCTTTGTGACTAAATCTTTGTGTGTAAATGCAGAGGCATTAAGGCAAACATCTGAAACCATGCTCATCTTATATTGTCATCGTTCTTTGCACTCTTGCAAGACAAGGGCTTCATTATATTGCCTTTTTTATAATCTGGTTGAATAGGACATAAATATAGGTCAACATATTAAATCTCAACTCAACATGTATTCCAAGCCTGAGTTTTCATACAAATATGACTTCACATAACATTGACGAGGAAAACCTCAAAATTGTGCTCATAGTTCATGTCTGGTCTTTTTCAAACGTTTTAAATTCTTGTCTTTTTAAAATGTTTTTTCTTCCTGAACCACTGCTGTGCAATTCCAAGACTCATTTAAAAATTACTCAAAAAAAATAAAATAAAATAAAAATCGCTTCAAGGTGGAGCATTCTTTAAATACCTATTGCTTTCATAACTTTTGGAACTCAAAGATTTGAACTTTAAAATGAAATTCAATCCTGTTGGTTCAGCTGCATTAAATAAATTAATACATTTCAAAGAAGTAGTTTCTCTACTCTCATAGCACTGGCAGACACCATTATGAGTTCTGAGTTTCTGCTGATGACAAGAGAATAGAAATCTAAGAGAGAGAAACTGAATTAGACTGTAAAGACACCTGCAATGAAATGGCATGAATGGGGAGCCCAGAATTTTGAGGCAGTGGTAAGAATGAGGGTGTGGTCATCCACTGGCTTTACATGCCTCTGTGCAGTTGATCCTTATATCCAAAGCAAGGGAATGTTGTGTTAGCAGCACTGAGAGCTTCTCAAATACTACCCCTGTGGTATAGCCATGGAAACAGGACTTGAAAATTACTGTCATGCTTTTGATTTTTTTCACAAATATGTTGTAAACATGTATTTATATAACATTGATTCATTTCAGCTATATTGGTTCATTTCATTTCAGAAATATTGGTTTGGGTCCTCTGTGCTGCAGACCACTTGTGCAAGTAAGAGAGCACATACCTAAAGATCCATGAGTCTTGTCTGTTGAACACATTTTTTCTGTTATTTGCATCAATTTGAATTTATAGTATGTTGTTCAATTTTCTGGCGAAGACACTGTGGGAGAAACTAGAACAAAACTTGTGGAAGGTGTTTATGGTTGACTAAGAGTTAGCAGAAGAAGGCTTTTTTTAAAGAGGTGATTTTCAGAAGTATTTCAGTGGATAAAGCTATTAAGTTGAAGTGTTATTTAACTCATAACAAGGACAGTAGTGAGAAATTATAGGGTGTCCTTTTAGGGTTTTGAAAATCAGATGTGGAAAAGATCATGAACAATATGTATGTTTTGCATGTACTATACAGTTCATGCATTTCATATCTGACAGTTTTAATCAAGTCCTTTTGGATCCCTATTGTCACAGTAATTTAAAATCTGTGCCAAATTTTCTCTTTCTTATTGTTTTCAAACAGGTACTGAAAAATCTAAAATTATCATAACTTACTGTAGTAAAACCTACATCCCGGGACTTCCTTCTAATTTTCAGTGTTTTCATTTTTTATTGTTTTGGTGTGGAGTTTTTTGGGGGTTTTTTGTTTTTTTTTTTCAGGGTTTGAATGTTTTTAAGTGGGTTTTTTAGGGTTGTTGGTTTTGTGTTTTGGGGCTTTTTTCCTAATTTAGTTTCTTTTTAATGAGGTGGATTTTTCTTTAAAAATCACTACATTTTGTCTCAACTATCATTTTCTGGGGTAACAGGTCAGGAATTATTCACTAAATGTCAGATTATGATTGTTTCCTGTCACTGGTGGTGTTACATGAGTAATTTCATTGACTTCATTGTGAGTAATAGCTACTCTCTATTGTGAAGTCAGCAGTTGCTATCTGCTACTGCAGGAGAAATGCTATGGATGATGTGAAGATAGGTACCCACCCAGTTTCTCTACCTTTGATCAAGATCAAAGTATGCTTTTTGAGATGGGTGCTGTGTAAAATTAGGCTGCCTTCTGTACTATTCCAATTTGCCATTCTGTTTTTCTTGTGAGTGTATAAAAATTGAGTTGCTTTTGTATTGACAGGCGTTGCACTGAGAATATCAATTTGGAATTTTGTTGTCATTTTAAGTCTGTATGCATTCTTTGTGAAAGCACATAAAGATACAGTGATTTCCTACTTAATCTTGATATGTGCCTGTAGAAAGTTAAATGAGCACTCAGACAAATGAGTTCACTCTTGGAAGCCTTACTTTGCTATCAAGGAGACAAGTAAGAATTGTGCCGCCTACTTTGAGTTTATGCGCAGTAGGCAGTAAATATCCCCAGTCTCATCTGTTTTGCAATAACAATGGGTGCTTGGAATGGAAGGAAAAGAAACTGGTGCCCAGAATCTTTCTTCCACTTGCAGGAATGTGACTTCCAGAATCAATAACAGCCTTTGTCTGAAGATATATTGTGAGGTGAAGTACTTTGTACTGTAGAATTTGAAGAGAGATATGGAAGATTCATTCAAACAGCATATCACAGATAATCATGCACAACTTCACTTCCATAGATATTGGATTTAATTGAACTTATTTAATAAGATATCTTCTAAGTTCTCTAAACTCAAAGTGCAACAATGTTGGTGGTTTAAGTATAAATTCTGCTCAGAGATCATTGTTCAATGACTAATGAATACTTTGCTCCAAAGGACTTACATTCTAAGGACGACAGATGGCTCAGCACAAGACAAAGAGGATGGTACAGAAAACAGCTAGAGGGTGCTCATTGTAGTTGGAATGTATTCATCCATTCTGGAATTGTGTGAGGGAAGTTTGTGTGAGGGAAAGATATGAAGGAAGTTGCTAAAAGAGTGACACTGATTGAACAGATGGAGAAGAATAAAGTGTAGAGATAGAGTCTGGAGCCAAAGAATTATCATTATGACTGAATAAGAGTCATAATCAACTTTAGTCTACATATCACAGGAGCTAAAATTGAGTTTTCTCAAGTATTTTATCTGAGCTTGCTTAAGTGTCATAACACTTTCATCTTTTGACTTTCACAGAGTTCCCCCCTTCTCCCCCCCAATTACTTTCTCCTGCCACTTACCCACTGGAAAAGTATTCCACTAGGCACAGAGGTGCTTTCATTGACAAAATCCAGAAATCCTCAAATGATGAGACATTCAGTAAAAACATCTTGATTAAAAAAATGAGAATATGAACTGAAAAAAACCCAGCAAACTAGTTTAGTTTTATGGTAGAGTTACAGCTTGAATTAGATCACTACTTGACATTTACAGATTGCAACACAAGGTTCACTTTTTAGACAGAACACTAATCCTCCAAGTATCCATTGGATTTAAAGTGAGCCCTGTCCTATCTCTGCCTCATAACAGAAGGTATTGCAGCAATGGCTGTATTTGCATGTGACAAGAAAAGAGCCTGTCACAAGGAAAACAGCTTTTGAAAATCTGAAGTACTGCTCAAGGAATGCTAACACTGATGGTCACATGAAACTCAAACACATCATAACTTTAAACTCGGTCAGCTTAAACCTTTTTGGACTTTTAATTCCAGCAGTACAGGAAGGTGGATTCTGATGTGCCAAAGCCTAAGAAGTATTTCTTTGTAGATAAATTAAGGCAAATAAATATGATATAATTTTCCTACTAACATAATATAATTTTGCCTTTAAATATGTATTACTAAGTGGCACAGGTGAAATTAACATCTAATCTGGAATTCGCATGAGGCACTGTATGTAACACCAACAGATTGTCCAGAGAAGTTGTGGGATTTTTTTCCAGATCTATCCACATGATGCAAAATACCATCTGAGAAAAACAGATGGTCTTGCCTCTTCAATCTTGCATTTCTATATATGAGCTTATAAAAATAAGATCTGTAGACAAATTAGCTAAAAACGTTTCCTATTTTATCTTGACCAGTGGATAAAATAAAGTCTCTAGAGTAAAACTTGTAGCAATAACCTAGGATTCCCTGTACCAAACTGCATGTGCTAACTAGCAGACAGCTCTTTCTCTTCGTTCCCCTCTCCTCTCCCTCCTCCCTCCCATGATATCCTGAAATCTTTTCTGCATAGTGACACAGCTTCAACAAGAGGGGTGGAATACATTTCCTTCCCTCCCACCTGCCCTCTCTCCCAAATGATTAGAGCACTTTTCAACAAAGTGGGAGATGTGGGTGTCCCTCCCTACCTTATATACACTGAGAATACATTAAGTATGAAATTGCCTCCCAGGGGATGTGATGGAAATGCCACTTGTTCATTTTTAAACTGAACCTGAAAAAAGCATTATAGGTAAAAATTCAGCTGTAGTGAGGGAGAGATTACATGACCTTCCTGAGAAAGATTTTACTTTCTAATTTCTAATATCCTGATACTGTGGTTTACTCCCTTCCAGTCTGTCAATTTTTTCATAGCATTGTGTTTTAGGAGATTTATTCAAAATGTGTGTGAGAAAACCAACTGAAGATCTTCAAAGCAGACAGAATATGGCTTGGTTTCATCAGCTGTTTGAACCTGAATTACTGTAATGACTGTAGTGGAATTATTTTCTTTTAAATGAGCAAATCTGACACGAACTTCAAAGGGGAAATAAATACATGTAATAAAGCATCCGTTTCCCTTTTTCTTTTCCTAAATGATTTATTTTATCCCCAGAAACACCAACAAATGTTCAAAGTTCTAGATATTTAAATAGGTACCAAGATGTCTGAAGCTGTAATCCTTGCTCTGCCAGTTCATTGAAAAATTGCTGACCTTATAAAAGCCTGTGTTCCTTTTCACTTTGATAATAGCTTTTGCTTCATCAGTCCACAATATGTATTACAGAAGTGAATCCATGCAGGATCAACTAATTGCTTGTACATGCATTTAAATATAAGTACCCTAGAATTTTTATCCTATAACCATACATACACAATTTTATTTTAAGAAAGAATTAAAAAGTTTTTGTTCTCTTAAATTATTTTTGTGTTATGGACCTTGTTCTAACAATTACATTTTACCAGTTAGTGCTTTATGAAGCATGATGGAATCTAACCGGCAACTAATATAAGAGCTCCAGTTTGCCCTCAGTACACAATCTTAAAGCCCATTAACATTTGTGAGAATTATATGTGCAACGTGCAGGGAGAATATAACCTTAAGCAAGTGAAATGTGATGTTACTGTATATGTAGTCTAGATTTTTCACAGTAGTGTGTTATATCAATTGAAGTTCGTTAGACAGCAGGGAGACTAATAAAAAGAGGGATAATATAAATAGGATGAAACAAAGAAATTAACAAAGCCCTTCTGCATTTACTAAGACATAATCTACAGATGTTTCTCAGTTGGTAGGAAACAGATTTCCACACAGCAGTTGCATTTAATACAAATGTTTGCACAGAATCCAGCTGGACTAATATCTAGAGCCATCTCTCAAGATTAGAAGCTTTATAAAAGAGTCACCAGCTGACTAGAAAGAAGATGGGTGTCTAAAGTTGTTGTCCAAATCTCCTAAGAAATAGATCAGTCTAAACTGTCAGCTTCAGATGTAATTGAAGCAGAGATTCCTTTTAGCTGTGCCATCCCTGACTATTTCTGTCTATTAGTTCAGAAATTTGGAGAAGATGTTGAACTAAAGAAAAATTACAGGCAGTTGTGTAGTTCCAAGCTTAATTTGTGAATCAAAACTGTTAATATGTGTGTGTGTTAAGCTTCATATACAGAGCCTTTATTTTCTTAGCCATGGCTTCCAGCTTAAAATTGGGACTTGACAAAACTAATTTCAACTTTGATGATATTGGCAACTAGTTGAAACGTAGAGGTCATCAGGGAAAATATGAGTGGTGAAACACTGGGATCCTATTTTGAATGACAGAATGTGAGGTAAAAGGAAAGAACAAACTTTAGTTTTTCAGATTTATGCTTTTCAAGTTAGGAGTTGGATTCAATGATCATTTTTGGTCCTTTCCAACTATGGATATTCTATGACTCTATGATATTCTGTTCTATGTTTCTTCTTCTTCTTCTTCTTCTTTCTCTGATTCTAAATGTCTTCATCTGGAAGTAATGTTTTAACATGTTTGGAGTTATTTCTTTGTTTATCTGTTCAGGATTTTTGGTAACAAATAGTTTTGTATGCTAAGCAGTTGGAATAAAAAAAATTTGTGATGCTGCTTTTCTGTTAGATTCCCCTAAACAAAAACTGGTAAAAGATAATGTCTGCTGTCTTGCAACTTCTAAAAAATGCTTGGAAATAAGTGAAATTCTGGGTCTTTGAGCATGAGGGATCCTGATTTTATATTCTTATTGGTCAAACATAACAAGAGGCTTTCCATATATAGGCACCATAAAAATTACCTTGCTGAAATTTGTTCTATAAAATGTACATATCTTGCGAACCCTTGGTTGTCTTTGTCTCCATCGGCATTCCCAAGGGAACCACTTCTAAAAAGAGCTGAATTTTGTCTGTAACTGTAATTTTAGATACTTATCTTGCAGGAGGGTAATTTACCTTCTGAAGTGGGCCTCTGCTTTTTTTTTTTTAACATAGAGGGATCCCTTGTAGCTTGCTTAGAATTGACAGCTAGCACTTGGATGGATACAGTTAGAGAACAAGAATCTACTGTCAGCATTCTGTGCTAAATGCAGTGAGAGTTTATTAAGGTGTCAAGATGAGGAGAGTTAATCCACCTTGGAACACTTCTGAAATCCTGCATTCCTCTTGCAACATTTTTAAAACATGTTATAATAAATGCAGTGGCCAGTAGCACTATGCTGAGTTAGCAACATTCGGGGAACTGTTTTTGTCTATGTGATGCCAGTTATGAAGTTTGAAAGAAGATGAGATCAGTGCTATATATGTCATATCAAAATTTCTGACGACAGCTTTCTCTTTTGAAATGAGTTCTCTTATAATAATCATAAAATCCCAGTCCTTGGTATATTCTTATCTTTCATTAGAAAGAATATTTCAAAATCGAGGAAAAGAATGTGCTTTTGTCCTTGTAAGAGCTGATCACCTTCAGCATCTCTACCCAAGCTTCTATGTTTTTAGTTTTCTGTTTCTACTACTATTGCATCTTGTATAATTTTACTCTGGCTTCTGTGTACTTCTTTTAAAAGTTATACTTTATTAAAGATTTGATAGAAGGCTTGAACTGCTTGTGACTTGCCTGCTTTACTTCCCTTATTGCACCTTGTTCAAAAAGCCCTTGATGGCACTAATCATAATTATTCAACTGCTGCGTTGTGTTCCATGCAAAATACTTGGTCTGTCTTTTAAGATATTCTTCCTTCTCTAGCAATTAAGCAGACATTACAACACTGTTGTTTACAATTATCCTCTTGTTTATATATATGCATCAGCTCAGAAAATCTCCCCACTTTTTATTGATTTGTACAAGTCTTTTTGGACATTTTGTAAAACCCTTTTCTTTGGTTTTCTTCTTTTTGGTGTTTTCTTCTTTTTAAAGAACAAAAGGCAATAATTATTACTACCTTTAAAAATCCATCTTGTAAAATAATTTCACTCCCTTGAAATTTTTTGAAATTCCTTATTTTATGTGTTATTGCCAAGCATACCTTAAAAGATCTACCTTTAAGATACTTTGAGGCCAATGTTTTAATGCTAATTGAACTTCAGGTAATTGTATGTGATGGCTTTTTTGAGTGTGAATATGCATCAAGTGTGTATCTGAGTGCCTGGTAGGAAGAATATACATAACAATAATCAGCATCTGCTATTAATATATATTAATATAGCAGACACTTCATTATTATTTTATTTCCATTGCAGAGATACTGTTTTCATACTGCTAAGTGACAATATATATGCAGGATACATTTTCTAATGGGGAGTGCTTGATGTTACTGCCCTGTGCCCTTATTGTACTTTGAATATCTATCTAATCTGCAGTTACTCTGTAACTCAAGTGTTTTAAGAGTGGTTGCTAAATTTATGCAGATGGGAAAACTTTTGTAATTTGTATACTGCCAACACATATCATGGTGAATAATGTATATGATGTGTTAATTAACATGTTTTACATTTTAGGAAAGTCTGAAAGTTTGACACAAATTAAAATGTGTGAAAAGTCTCTGCACTACATGTAAATATCATAATATAGGTAATAAATATGGTGCAGTGGGCAACTGGTAGAATCAGGCATGAACTACTGTTTTAAATCCAACTGCTTCTAAGTTGTCTTGGTTTAACCCCAGCTGGCAACTAAATCCCACACAGCCACTTATTCACACCCTCTCTTTCCTGGTAGGATGAGGGAGATAATTGGAAGAATAAAAGTGAGAAAACACGAGTTGAGACAAAGATGGTTTAATAGAGAAAGTAAAAACTGTAGATGTGAGAAAGCAACATAAGAATTCATTCATGACTCCTTATGAACAGCCAGCTGTCCAACCCTCTCCAGAAAAGAAGGGTTCCATTACTCCAGACATCCTCCCCTTTCTTTTCTAACTGCCCAGCTTTAAATGCTGACCATGATACCATAAGTTCTGGAATATCCCTTTGGTCAGCTGGGACCAGATGAGACATTTTCCTAAACAGCTACAGATATCTTACCTCACGCATGCAGAAAAGGTGATGTTTTTCACTGAGGTTGTTTTGCAGTATCAATAACCTGAATCAAATTCAGCACGATTCCCTAAAAATCAACTTGCATCATATTCCATGCATTCTGTTCCTTTATTCAAGGGTGATAACAGTCTTTTTAGACACCCTGAATTATTTCTGTTCATCTAAAATTCAGTTCTTCTTAAATATAGTAAAAACCTAGTGGTTTTTGTTTATTTTGCTGTATCAGCTTTCCACTTTGTTCTACAGAAAACTAAAACTAGAATCTGAAATGTGCGGAAAAAAAAGAAAGTGTAAGAAAATCTAGGCATGATAACCATACATTCCTGACCACAGTTTATCCAGATTAGTGTCCCATATACACAAAAACCTCATGCAGTCAAGAAACCTCAGTTTGACAGTGTGGTGTAGAGACTGATAAATAACACTAATAGAAACTCATATAAAGTATGGGTCTAGAATAACAAGAGCCATTTAATTCTGTCTGTCCTAAGCTGCTCTAGGAAGTTCTGGGAAGCAAAAATGTACTTTCTTTTTCTAATTACCTTCCTGTAAGATCTAAGAGCCGAATAAACAAGGAAAAAGTCATGGTTTTGATGCATGTTGAAGAGAGTCTACATTGTGAGCCTTTTGGTTAAAATGGACTAAATTACTTATAAACCTTTGCTGGATGTTTAGCAGCAGAGACACATTTTCAAAGAATGAACAGTAAATACACATTGAGGTCTGAGATTCTTGGATCTGATCCATACTTGTGAAACGTATGAAATGTAAAATGTACTTGTGAAACTTGAAAATAATGGTAGTGAAAGAGGTTGTGTAAGTAATTGTATTGGGTCCTGCTCTTTACAGAAATACAGCTTCCATAAGTTAGGTAGAGGATATTTTGGATGAATGTGTGATTTCCATTCAATACACTGTCAATGGCATCACACTTCTTTCAAAGCCAGGTAGGAAATAGTGTGAATTTTGGTTTTGGGTTGTCAACCTAAACTACTTTAAGCATGGCTGGATGAAGTTTCTTTTTTTTCCCTTAAAACCTTAGTAATGTTTGCTCCATTGTAATAGCTATTTATCTTGCCACAACAACACAGGCCTAAAGGTCCTTTCTGAGTGAGAGAACAACAAAATTTTGGGTTTGGGAGACAGCAGGGATTTTCCCCCAGCTCTTACTGGACTTACCTTTTTATCCACTTACATTTCTATCTTTCAAAAAGCAATGAAACTTATTTACATTCTGGTCCTCTGAAAGCCAAAGTAGGAAGGAAGTTCCTTGAAAGGAAGCTCATGCCACATCTTCCTAAATGGCTTAGAAAAGAAGCATGCCCTACAACCCTGACAATGTATAAGATACTACTCATTGTGTCACAACACTGGTGTTTGATTATTGCTAATACATATGAAATATCTTGGTAAAAGAAAGAATTTCATGCTGCATTTAAGACAGCCTAAAAGTAGTGACATGATTTCTCCTTGCAGATCAGGTGAAGGATTGTGTGTCACTGAGCTCCAGTTACTTTCTTCTTTGACTCATGCAATGAGTCAAACAAGAAAGTAACGCTTAGACAATCAAATCCTTTATGATATTAAAACAATATCTATATATTCTTAAGAGCAAAATAAGCAGTTGTTGAACATTGAAAACAAGGAAGCCTTACACTCCAGAAATTTGGGGAAGAAATGACAGGGGACACTTGCTAGAAATGTATTGCATTTTGCAATCAGAGAACAGAGAATTAGAGCAAAGAATAACAGTATGAAATGCAGCTTTTTATTTGAAGTAGAAAGTTTATGATTTGAAATGTTAACCATGACATAAAAATTTTTGTCCAGTGTTTGTATTGAGATGTTTGGGCTCATTTACATTTGAAAGTGATGGAATTCAAGTGCACCAGAAAAAAACGTTTCCAAAAACATTAGGGAATCTCTTGTCACGTCTTTTAGATTATTCTGAAAGGTCCTAAATAAATTGAGAAAATATTGCATATCTTTCCCCATACATGATGCCCAAAGTACATCCATTTGGAAGTAAACAAAATGTTTTATCACACAGTGGCTCTTGAATATGAAATTAATATACTAGTTTAGGGGTTTATATTTTACACTCAGGTCAAAAAAGGTTTAATATTAAAACTTACATATTTATCAAACATCTAATAATGCCTGATCCTTGAACAACCTTTTGAATAATTTGATTATCAACATAACAAACCATCTGAAATTCATTGCCCTTAGCCAGATAACAAATGCAAACAAAATAGCTGTCTGTGAATTTATCCTCAGAAAATTTGTTGTGCTGAACAAAGTTGGGTTTAGAACATATACTATCACAATTACATTTTGTAAAAATAATCATATCACTATGCAAAGAAACTGAAGAGATAAAGTGCTTTTCCTGAACTTTCTTCAAGGAAAAAAAAACCAAACCAAACCAAAAAACCCATTCTATACAGTTAGAATAATCTCTTTAATATTGGTACCAAAATAGCAAAATGCTGTAATTACATCATTATTTTGTCAGCCTCTGTCAATCTGTTGTAAGAAAGTATTCTCTCTCTTACCCTTTATCCAGGTCTTAACACCTTCATAATGTTGTTACCTCAATTATTTTAGAGTGCCTGCATTTCAACTCAGGGATACGGCTCCTATTTATCTGTAAAGTACCATCATATTTACTGAGTTATATTAGTAAATCAATAAAAAGTAGTAATTGGGCATCTTTTGTAGTTCTTAATGCCCATAACAATGCACTTACTTTGGCAAAGCAGGCTATCTTGGTTATACATATTTGTTATATCTGTTTCAGATACTGAACACTTTTATTGCCCCTAATTAAATACAAATCACCCTCAAAGTTTATTCACCAAAAGAGCAAAAGGTTATCTTTCCTTCCCAGCAGTAGCTTTGGACAGCAGTCTAATTTCTACTGATGCTTTGGTCTGCATCTATTTCAGTAAATTAAGCAGGGCAAGAGAACTTTTGCAGAACACTGGAATGCATCTGTCTGTACTGTTATTTTATAATAATCCTTTACATGCTTTCTGGTTTGTTACATTAAGCAATAACAAATAGCTTGTGATGACAATTTCAGAGAGGAACAATTCCCAAAAGATGATATGGACGTAATTTCTGGTTCTGGAGGGTATGAATCTTTTGACATGGATGTATTCCTAACGCTGAAGGCCAATGAATTATCCCAGTAGTTTTTTCACAAGTATAGATGCAGCCTTAGATGTTATGTAATTTCTGTAGATGAAAATATAAATTTTTGTTCTAAAAGGCTGAAAAAGACGTGGAGCTGGTAAACATTCAGTAAGCTTACTCTGGGTTCCTTGCTGTATAGCCGTGTAATAGAAATTTCTCACAAAGACTCTCTTTTTTTTTTTTCCCCAGGAAAAATCTACGAGAACAAATTAAATAAGAAATTAAATATTGTGTTGTGTATCACCTACTATTTATTTTCCACTAATAGATGTAGTAACAAATGGAGTTTGTATTGAAAAGTTGCATTCTGTGTGATACCACAAAAATCTTCAGAAATAGAAGTATGGCCATGACTGTGTGCTCTGTAGTTTGCCTGAATGTAAATATCTTTCTTCATCTTTACAGACATTAGAAAAAATAAAGCACATATAGCTAGTATGCTATCAGGTAAGCCAAGATGCATTTTTAATTCCAAGATCAGAGTTCAACTGGTCATAGATCTTCTAAGTCTGCAGTTTATGTTGATACAATAACAGGATCATGAACCTTTGAACATAGATTCATTCTGTCTGAAAATTTAGAAAAGTCTCATGTTCAGGAGCTCTTCACAAGCTGGTTTCACACGTTGTGCTGGGGATTTCTGATTTTTTTTTTTTTTCAAGATCAACAAACAAAGAATAAAATGTGAGAAGCATATATATATATATAGAAAGGAGAGGAATTTATACTTTTTTAATGACAAGTAATTTTCTAACTGTTCTACTTACTTCAGGAACACTGTATGCAGCATTATAGGTATATTGAGAAGATGTGAATGGTTTAACCAAGTGTCTTAGTTTTTTTACTTTGCATTAGTGTGAGTCTGGATATTGAAATGCCTGCACAAGCAACGCACTAGATAGAAACACAGATTTAAAGAGAATAATATTAGCAAAGGTATTTAAAATTATTCAGTATGTAAGATAAATTTCAAAAAAACCTTGTCTTTAATATTGCAGATTTGCATAACTCTACCTGGAGGTATTTTGCAACAAAAGTATATTAAGGTAAACCAAGAAATTCAGATACATAATATCCAGAGCTCTATGATTCCCACTGCAGAAATCTCCATAATTATAGAGATTATAGAGATTGTACACTAATACTAATTCTCCTCTAAAACTGATGCAATTAAAAGATAGTAGTAGTTCTAAATTAAAACCTCAAATTTGCATTTGAAAGATAACAATTAGATTAGTCAATAAAACTTTGTGAAGTAAAAATGTAATCTTTCTTATTTTCCCATGGAAAAACAAAGGAAATAAAGAAGAGAAGAGATAGACTGCAGGAACAATGTAATTATTTACAGTAGAGGTTTGTTCTCCTAGTCACTGACACTTCAGTTTTGGATTTTGGGAACATCTGTTCACACATGTAATATGTATATCTACATTGCCATAAAAGATAGATGATAAGTTAGGCTTCCAAACTGCTGCTGCTTGTATTGTTGAATTTGTCATTTTACAGTATTTTCTGGGTATACCTCAGCCAAAAAGTGATGGATGAGATAGAAGGGGGAAATGGCAAAACCAACCTTTCAGCACTGTACAATACTAGGACCAAAGTTCTCTTTGAATTCCTTGTATAGTTGCCAATATTGATTTTCAGAAATGTTGGAGAGCAAAATTATGGAAACTTTTGTGAGAAAGAATTCAGCATTTAAAAAAAAGTATTTAAACCATCTCTAGGTTTAAAAAATATGTAAGAGAAAAACTTGAGTGGAAGCTTTGGCAGAGTTCAGGGACTGAAATGCTAGAGCTATTTTTTTTGTAAATGATGCCTGGAAGATTAGGAATTTAATGCGTATGTTTGTTCTCCAAGCAACAGGGATATTTTAGAATTTGTGGCCTAATTTCTAACACAAAAAAAATAGATTGCAATTTTATTTAGTTATCACCTGCTGTGTAGAGACCTCATTACAAATGCAAGGATCATAGGGGATGTTGTGGGTATAATGTATATTTTCCCCTCACCACTTCAAATGAAGGAAATAGCTCTCTCCTTAAACCTTAATGAGTCAAGGTGAATTCAAACCAGATGTTTTCTGGTTTTATTCCCACTGACAAATCACAGCTCAACTTGCTTCGTAGAATGCCCTAAATGTAATGACCAACCAGTGCCCTCTCTTTTAGGGCTGAATGTTCATGGGTCAGACTCCAAGCTAAATGTTTATTTTTCTAACTGTTTTATAGGAGAGTTTTGTTAAAAGACTTGGCACAGTGCATTTCAGTTTAATTTTAGGCTTGACAGCAGTCCTGGCCTCAGAGTGTGTATGTGTGTAATTTAGTTGCTGTGCTACTGGAAGTCTATGGAAGATTAATGAATGGTAAAGCTCTGTGGCAGTTGTGAAGAGATGCAGGATAGAACAAACCAGTTACCATCTGTTCAAAATATCTCTTACAGCTTTTCTAAGGAAAACCTTTATCAGCAGGAGATAAAGGCATGCAATAGTTTTAAATATTAATATTTTTCTGATGTCAATGGGACGTTATGTTGCTGTACTTATCTTGAGGGTCAGTATTTCGTATACAAGAATACAAATATGATTACATTGGTGTTTATGTGATGTATGTTTAACTCTGCTTCTAATGTGATATTTAGGAAAAAAAAACCTGAAAAAACCAACGTAACACAAAACACCAGGCACTTGATAGCTCAAGTTCTTGAAAAAGCTGCCATAAATTTTATTTTTCCCAAAGTAAGATGAGGATATTTACTTCTATATAAACATTTTGTGTATCATGAATATTGATTGAAATAAAAGTTGGATGGTTGTATCTAAAATTTGAAGCTATGTGATTTTATATAACCTTACCTTGGGACATCCTCAGTTTTCAGATGGATTTACTAGGTTTTGTAGAGAATTCATGGAAGAATTTCAAGCTAGAGATATATGTTGCCAGACAATAAGATGCATATAATTTGGTTAACCAGCATTTCCCTGTGTCTTGGTTTTCAGAAAAAATGTATATAGTGAATGGGAATCACAGTTCTGAAAAGGACCTGAATCTGATTTGTTTGCTAATGTCCCTCAGCAGATAAATCTCGATGCAGCTTCAAAATTTCTCCAAGCCCACAAATGTTTTAACACTTCCTGTTATAGGAATATTTGATGTTCTTACTTTTAGAGGTTAATTCTGTTAACCCTTACTTCATCAACAACAGAAAAGATGGAATTTCTGTCACTTCAGAGGAGAGGCTCTGCTTGTCCCACCTCCTTTGAGTGAGATCAACTTTGAGAATAAGGCAGAATCCACCTTGAGGCAGAGTATGTAGGCTTCCTTTACAACCAATACAATTCTAGACAATATAGTCACCAAAATCTGGAGAGTTATTCAGGGGATCAAATGCAGATGATTTCAGTAGGATGAGAAAAAGAATTCTTCTGCATGTCATGAACTGCAGTGATGAAAGAAAAAATTAATCTGGTGACATATAAACCTCTGTAGTTTCATATGCCATGAGGCTATTCCATCTGACTTTTAATTGCTTCTTCAGAAGGGTTCAAGTCTCCTCCAAGCCTTGTTGTCTGTCAGTCAAGCTCCATGTTATTGCTTCTGAGAGCTTAAGGGATCTCAAACAGAATGAGGTTAGGTGAATCTCATCTGCTATTTCTGCTAGAGTTGAATACGAGTTTAGATAAGCCAGAGGACATGTAGCTCTATAGGTCTAAATGTAGATGAACTGATTCCTGTTCAGTTCAACTAAGATTTAACTGATCATCTTGAGCTTGACTTGTATGAGACTTTAATACAGCTTAAAATGTCCAAGAATATGTGCCAAGTCTAGCATGCTGCTGAACTCTTCGGGGAGGTGTCTGGAAGTGATGATGGAAACCAGAAGTAGAGTCTAGGGCATCAAAAATGAAGTATGTGGACAGCTGAATCAAGCTCTTTGCCTACCTTTGCATATGCAGAGAAAAATATGCCCTGTGAAAGACATGGGTTTGAAAATCAATTTAGATAAATGTAAAAGAACCAGAAGAGCAAACACGTTCTGCACACCACCACTGAGGAACTGCCCTTTAGAGATGTCTGTTTGTCTTTACTGGTTACAGCAGAAACACAGGAAAATCAACTTAAATGCAAACTAGATTTTCACATACCTCAAAAACTAGGTGAAACTAATCCCATCCATGTTTTATAAAGTTTCCTCATATTTCTTTGTTATTATCCAGCTACCTTTGTTTACTCTGTGGGTAAAAAAAGGGAAATAAAATGTAAGGATATTTTCTTTCTGCTTTCATGTGGATAATCTTTAGCCTTTACATGGTAATCCATGAACTGCCATAGAATGTTCAGAGAAAAATATATAAATTGATTTTAAACTTTCTGCATTGTAAAATAAGCCATCAGAATTAGTTATGCTGTATAAATTGTGCATTAAGCAAGTACGTATAAGAGGCTGAAGCAGGCGCAATGTAACAAACATATTTACATTTTATTTCCTTCTTTTTTTCTATAAAGTTATTGTGCATTTTGATGTGTTTTGAGTTTGTATTTGCCATTCATCTTTTATAACGAATAGGCTTAAAGATAATCTAATATCATCTCAGTCCATCAAACATTTAATATTGTAACAGTAACCAACATTAATTTTTCTAATTAGAAAAAAAGGAGTTTATTTTCTGTGACATGTAGAATTTCAGGGACTTTTAATCCATCACACAGAGCACATTATCATATTTGAGAAGAAACTATATTTTTTAATTAAAGCACTGTACACAGAAAAGTCTAATAATTTATTATACTTTTATGAATAGTAAAATATTCTTTCAACACAAACTAGTCTATTCATTTTTCTTTCTTTAAGAATAATTAGAGGCTACCAAGGCAAAGCATCTTTGGTTTAAGCATTAGACTTTTTATTGTGTTTATCTTAAACTGTATAATAAGTTTTAATAGTTTAGCATATGTTCAAACTCTTCTCAAAAAAGCTAAAATTCCATTTTTAACAGAATATTTACTTTTAATAAAATCTTTATCTTCTTTTCAAAAAAAATAAAACTGAGATATTTAGTAATCTGTTCTTTTTTCCTTAGACCAAATGATACACAGGAGCCAGGCTGAAGACAGAAACCCAAATTCAAGAGCCAGACTGGCATAGCTGATGAAATGAGGCAAACTGCAGGCATCAGAGCCATGAGATAAAGTATTCCTTCATGGATTCACTATTAAATTAATCTGAATTTTTTAATCTTGTTCGATACAGGAGCTATTTTTACTAAATATTGGAGTACAGAGAGATGAATAGCCTTAAACCCCTCTTGTCTGGAACCTGTGAACATCTAGTATGTCTTTGTTACTTTGTTGTGGGACTATAGTACATTTCCTTTGTCTGTGGATCTATAGTACATTTCCTTTGCAATTAATGTAATGAGACAAAAATCTTCCAAATCTATGTTTTATTACAATAAATTTAGAAGTAAAATTAGTCTTTACTTGAATTAAATCTAGTCTTCTGTGTAGGAAGGACACACCTTTCACTTTCATCTTGCTTTTCACTGAGCTGCCTGAAGCAGTTAGCAACACTAGAACAATGCCTCTGAGTCAGATTGCGAAGTCTCCTTACTGCCGTGCTGGAGGCTGTCTTCTAATACAGCATCTTTTCAGCAGGTTCCCAGGGTCTTCTCCTGGCTCAAGTCTCATCCGTTTGGCCACTAGATTTCATCTTTCCACGCTGCCTAATTGCCCGCTCAGAAAAAAGGAGAATCCTACTAGAAAAAATTCTGTTGCCAAATAGCCTATGCAAAAATTGTTAGGGTTTTTGGTTCATAAACAGACTTCTAATTTCAATTATAATAACAAACATATAAGATGAGATCCAGACTGCTTGTTTCCAGAACCAATTTAATTGTTCTGACACTTAACAAAGGTGACAGGTGCAAGATAACTTTATTCAGATTTTATAAATTGAGGGATTATGTTCTCTATGCAATCACTCTAAAGAAGTAAGTGCTCCTGAGTCTGAACAGGGTGTAGTCAATAAGACTAAACAATGTAAAATCATATGTACAGAGACAGATTTGCCTTTTTGCCCTTCTCTGCAGGTTAGTAATCCAATAAAGGTTGTGCTTATATAGTGATGCAATTAAGTTCTTGATCCTAAGTTTAATCAGAGCAGACCTGCTAACACATCAAATTTATGTCCATGTTTGATATGTTAACATACACTAAGCCTGTCTACACATAGTCAGTTATGGAGTCAGAGCTGGGAGCTGGAATCTAATAGCTGAAACGCATCAAGGAACAGCTTCTTAAATTACTTTTAGTTCGGAAAGATTTTATGAGCAATTCTAGTTAGTAAAAAAAAAAAANAGTTAAAAAAAAAAAAAAAAAAATAAAAAAAGGAAAAAAAGACAATAAAGCTCATAACTGAAAGGCTATTTTTTAAAAAATGAGCTGGGGTTTCAACCCATTAATCTCAGTGTCTTAATTGGAAGTGCTGGCTAACCAAGTAAAAATGTTCCTAAATAAAATAAGTAAAAAGCTTCCTAAATGCCACTCAGCTGGAAGTCTTTGAACTACAGGCCTATTAGAGTCCTTTACCCCTGCAGCAGGAAGGGTGGATTTAATTTTGGATTCTGAGTGCTATCAGTTTACATTCAGTGCTATGCTTACTTTTCAGAGAAGCTCCAAATTGCACCATGTTACATTTTATTAGGTTGATGGTTCAGCTGGTAAACCTCTAAGGGAAGATTTAGGGCCTTACTGAAATAGCTACATAAACATGTCTTTAGAGCTGTTTCCTCCATCTGAGGATCAGGACTTTGGGGTTTTCATGTGAAGATATATGATTAAATAATCAGATTTTTCTGTGTCAGAAGAAAAGAGGATAAGATAGAAGTGCTTACCTTGTGTACAGTAGCAATGGAACTGATTCAGAGCTCCTACTAACAGAAATTAGGGAATTTGAAGAGGCTAAGGGAAAACTCCCAGCTGTTCTGTCAAAGCTGGATCCTGGTGAAGCAAGAAGATAAGAGAAAGGGACTGAGAGAGCAGAATGCAACGGGAAAGTAGCTCAGAAATTCCTGTATTGCTGCAAGGAGGAAAAATTGAAAATTGTTTTCATGTTGATTTTTCTTCCCTTTTTAACCAGTAACTGTTTGATATTAAAATGAATATATATTTCAGGGAACAATTTTTATATCTAATCCATCATAATATAATAATTTATATTATTTTATATATATTTCATACATACACACACGTATGTTTATATAAAATTTTATGTATGATACTTTAGGCTGGGTAGAATGCAGCTGTGGTCTATGAAAAGGTTGATTGTGGCTGATCTTGCTGGCTGAGTATTTGAGAATTAATCAGTAACCAATTCACATAATGCTCCTGTTCTCTTGTAGGACTCACAAAGTAAATTTAGCAATGTCAACCTTTAGGTCTTGAATCAACTAGCTTACTTCAAATGTTTAAATGTCCAAGTATCTAAGTGGCCTTGGTGATAATATAATTACAAAGGACTATAAAGAAAGGGACAACAGGTCAATGTAACCCAGGATTTTTCCTCCAGTTTGCTTGTGAAAGAGTACAGGAGCAAAGAAACTACTTTATTGGTTAGCTTTCTTAACATGCATGAATCAATGGCTTTGGAAATTCTCAAACTCAAGAATGAAGTCAGGCATGACAGTTCTAATAGTCCCAGACATATTCCATGAACTTGTCATATTTCTTTTTAAGCTCACTTAGACATCTGGCCTTCAGAACATCCTGTGGCATTGCATTGCTTAGTTTAATTACACATGATATCAAAAGAGTGTATTTTGAGAAATTATGTGTCTTTTACCAAATGGACATCCTTTCTAAAGGAAGAAATTTTATAGATAATATCTACCACTAGATCAATTATCTATCTGGAAAAAGTAACACTTCTTTGTGGTTGAAGCCCAGTCTTTGTATTAGTTCATTTGTTTACTTCTTGCCAAATATATTGTCTGGTTCAGGTCCTTTCACATAAACTTTCACTTTCATTTTTACTTAGACAATTAATTACATTTAACAGAAATGCAATTGTGGCTCTTGACAAGAGACTTGAAAATATTCTATTTTTCATGTCTCTGTCCTGGTATTTCTGTAGATGAATAGAATTCGGTCTCCTGTTCCCTGGAGGCTCCCAGCTTTAAATTGGCTTGCTCAACTGCTATTGGTTGTACAAAGTTAAATCATAGAATCACGGAATGGTTTGAGTTGGAAGATCTTGTAGATCACTTTGTCCCAAGCCCCTGCTATGAGCAGGGACATCTTCCCCTAGACCAGGTTGCTCAGATCCAACTCGGTCTTGAACACTTCCAGGGATGGGGCATCCACAGTTTCTCTAAATAAGAGTTTCAGTGTCTCACTACCCACACAATAGAGAATTTCTTCAAAATATCTAATCTAAATCTACCCTCCTTCAGTTTGAATCCATTCCCCCTTGTCCTATCACTGCATGCCCTTGTAGAAGCCTCTCTTCCAGCTGCCTTGGTGGTCCCCTTCAGGTACTGTGAGGCTGCCATAAGGAACCTTCGCTTATCCATGTTGAGCAACCCCAGCTCTGTCAGTCTGTTTTCAGAGGATATTTTTTTTTCTTTATTTTAATAAGATGCATTTATTTTTTAATTCTGTGTAATTTTATAAATCAAGGTCTGTTCTTTTTCTTGAACTTGGGCCTTCATTTTCTCTCAGAAAATATTCTTCATCACATTATTGGCAAATGTCACATGGTATTTTTTAACCAACCTCAACCCACAGCTAAGAAAGCTAGATTTAGCCCTCATTTTTGAAAAGGCATGAGAAATGTAATCAAATACATTTTGTAAACATCAGATGTTTAATCCAGTTCTGCATATTTTGGAAAGACAATTTTGCTAATAAGGCAACCTTGCTTAGAGACTAAAATTGGAAAACACAGATCAGAAAGCAAACAGCTGCAGAGTTTAGCCACACAGTCCATTATCTACTAAAGGAAAGGATTTTTAATGAGATTTCCTTGACACTGGTGTTCCTCTATCACAACCAGGACTGCTAATGCACGAATCAGACCACAGCAGTGTTGCTGCCAGCATTCTTCCTTAAAGAACGCACTTTTTTTTTTGTTATGCCCAGTTAAGTATTTAAACAGGTTTGCATTGTACACAAATCCTTACAACACACTTTAGTTTTCCATATGAAATAAATCAGCCTTCAGATATCAAACATGGTTCATTTCAATGAACAAGCATTTTTTTTCTTCCAAATGTCAATATTAATGGGGATAGAGGTGAATGGGTGGCTCTAATAGTGGTCCTTTGTCACCCTTTAGGAAAAAAATCTCTTAGCTATGGAGTAGTACAACATAACATATTACTTTCTCCAAGTTATAATCTCAGCCCAGGTAATTAGGATAGCTAGTGCAGATGAATGTAGCACATAGAATGATGCTTATACAAACCCGATTTTAGTTGTTGTGTTGGTAATTAGGAGTTGTGGCACGTTTAATTTATTTAGTTATCTAGAGAATTTAAGCTTTATTTTTTATTGTTACCTGCCAGTTCTGAAATTGAACACAGAGGATACTGCACTGGCTATGTAACTATGAGAATTCAAGCAGAATTGTCTTGGGGAAAACAAATATTTTAGTTTTGTACAATAATGTAACTCTAGATGTGGAATACATTCTACGCTGAAGTCCATTTTAACCGTTTGTGAAATACTTCCATTTAATTAGGTGAGTTCAGCTTAATTTCAATAATATTATAGTAGAAGTACGGTCTAATGCTTAAAGAATTACAATAGTATGAAGTGTTACCAAATCTTATTTTACTATGTCTTCCTGCTTTCATACTTTGGAAAGTACGGAGAATCATGGCAGGAGTTTTGCAGAGTTTGGGTACCTAATTTACATTAAACACATAGCAGAGACTAGTAGTCATAGGAATTGTAGCTGTGGTTTTCTTCCCATGTAGCTGTCATACAATATAAATAGAATACAAAGCAAACCAAAACCAAATCAAATCAACATAATAAAACCCCCCAACCTAACAACAGAAAACCCCAACCAAAACAAAAACACCTAACAGTGTGGGTGTTCTCTACATTTGTTCCTCTTTCATAACTTATTATCTTTTTGCTTCATAGTTTATCTGACTGAAAGAAATGAAAAGGTCTCTGGTATAGCACAGTGGTAAATTCATTTTCATAGGAGCAAGAAAATTTAATTTTGAACACTAAGAAAAGATGGAGATATTGAAGTCATTGCTCCATCTTATCAGGGAGGCTCTAACCTTACATTCTTTCAAGGATTGTGTGCAGTATAACAGTGATCCCCAAGAGAAAAATCTCAGGAAGATAGCGAAGACCTTGAAAACAGACAATACTAAAGGCCATAAAAATGTGAACA
Organism: Hylia prasina; assembly: GCA_013397195.1. Taxonomy (NCBI): domain Eukaryota; kingdom Metazoa; phylum Chordata; class Aves; order Passeriformes; family Sylviidae; genus Hylia; species Hylia prasina. The sequence continues at coordinate 941,871 of VYXD01003420.1, read as the reverse complement.
CAGTTCATATATGGTCATAGAAAAATGAAACTTTAAGAGCTAGGGAGAACTCACTTCCCAGTATAAAAAGGAGAAAACAAAATCCATGCATCTAACATCTGTAAAGAATCTCACATATGGTGAACATGAAGGGGATAATATAAATATACACTGAAGTCTACCACAGCTTCTACCAACATGGGAAATGGAAAAAGAGAGAGAAATAGCTGAAGTATTGCTTCTCTCAGGTAAAGACACTATGCCTGATCTGTTCTGTTTGCTTGCCTGCAACAGGTCCATGTTCCTCCTTAGCAAAAAATACTGCTCCCTCAATCGCAATTATATTTTGTCTAAACATTAGAGATAATCAAGGGTCAGTGCTAAAACCTGTGCTTTTACCTTATTTTGTTTAATAGTAGCTTGCATCTACATTCTCTGTCCATGAAGTGTATAGACTGCACTTTGCTGACAGATTTCTTCCTCTGTCTAGACTGCCAAAAAATATTTAGGATACTTTTTAGGCATCTTTTATTTTCCTGAAATTCTCAGCTCCTAAATGATGCATACGACTATATTTTTTTTCCATCCTGGAATTAGATTTGAAGAAATAATTTTGAATAATGTTAATATTTAACTTTCCTCTCAGGTGATTTGACCCCTAACTTTGACTACCAGTTTCCCTCCCTTAAAAGATTCATTTATTTTCCACTTTCTTCTGGGAATAGGCATCAAAGCCCTTTCTTTGAGTTTGGCATTTCAAACCTCTCTTAAAAAAGGAAGGGTAGGTGGAAATGCCCTCCCCCACATTTTTTTCCTAGGAACCAGTGCTTAGGACATTTACTTGGAAAGATTGAATTCTTTGCTTCAGTGAGTCTTACTTGATGCATAGCAGAGCAAATTGCGCAAGCAGGAATGAGAAATGCATGCTCCAGAAATCCTTGTAGCCTGTCTTTATTGTATTCACTTGGAACATGGTCATAACATCTCATCTTGTAGAAGAGAGACTTAGGCCTAGTTTACCATTTTAGAAAAGTGTCCCAAACTTCTATAGGGAAAAATAGTATTTGGGAATGACCTGTGTTTTCTTGGGACTTAAAGTCAGAACTCTGAGCATGTCTGTCAGTTCACATCTGGCACATGAGTTTGTGAGTGATGCTAAAATGTAGCCATGAAGTTGAGCATTAGGGTTTGTCAGGGCATAGTTGATGATGACTAGAAGCAGGCTCTTATGGGCTTACATCAGTATATATCAGTATGTTTACCAGCTAAATAAAAAGTGACTAATCCTCCAAAATAAGAACAAATAGCTTGTTAACTTGCATCCACTCTAATAGGAAATATATATCTATGTAACAAAGAAAACTATTTGGAATAGACCAAAGTAGATACAAAGTAAAATCAAAGAATTAAGAAGTGGAGTGATCAGATTCCTGTCTGAAAGTTTCTTTCCTCTGTCCTTTTTTCATAGGACAAGCTGATTTAATTTAGCTATCTACCTACAGTCCTTTCTTGATTTCTTGACTTTTTTTCTTATATAATATCAAGTACTTGTACACTAGTGTGATGGTTACTGAGATTAGCTGTGGCAAATAAGAAAACATAATGTGGTTAAGACAGCTGACCACAAACATTGTGGGCATGTTCTCTCACATGCTGTAGACAGCCAGCTCTTAAAAAGTGTTTCTAATGGGCTATTCCTCACTTTCTCCATGGCAGTTTTGTTTTCCAGAATTCTTGTTGGCTCTGAAGTCAATGGGAGAAGTTCTTTGAACACTTAGGGTTGGGATTTGTGATTCTGTGATTAACCTCCACTAATGTAAGATGTCTAATTCCAAGCCATTTTGGTGTACAACTTAGAATAGAGTTCATCTACTCCTTTAAATTCTAAGTGCTCTGACCATGAGGTGCATGGGCATGAGATGCAGCTCCACCTGGGCAGCCAAAATAAGCATATTCCTTGGCCTTAATCTTTCCCTGTTAGAGTTGCCCACTTGTGAAATGAAGGCATTAATACCCCTCAGTTTCACTGGGCAAAGTAGAAAAGTATTTCTGCTATCTCTCAAATTTTAAACGCCTTTCTGTGTAACCTTAACATCCTTCCAGCATGGTATTGTAATAACAGGGATAAAATATAAGTCTTGCTACTGTAAAAAAGATTTTGAGGTCAAACTTCTGCTACTTGATCTCTGTCTCTTAGAGATTTGTTTGTAATTTTGCACTGCCTACAGTTCACCTCATAAGCTCAAAGTAAAAAACAGAGAAGAAATTAAAAACTAAAGGGACTTAGCATACTCTTGAATCTTTGCTGTATATTTGTATCTCCCCAGAAAATATTTCCTGGATTTTTGAACCTGTTTTTGAGCTGCTATAAGTTTCTTTTCATTATGATATTATTTTTTTCAGAGCTTAGATATAAAAACACTGGTTGTTCACTTTGTTAAATGCGTTTGTTTCTTCATTTTGGCTAAAATATCTTATTTATCTGAAGTAAAAACCTTGGTCTGACATATCACCTGTTCCATGCAGTTTTGATCTATTCCTTTGTAAGCCTCTGTATCCCCTTTTTGTTGCAATGTGTTCTGAAATGTACTACTGGTATGGTTAGTGGGAATCCATCATTTGATGCTGTATCTTTTTCATTTTTTGAGACCATGGGGGATTTTCAGAGGCTACATATTCAATGCAGCTGCAATAATGGTCCTGCTGAATATGATAATATTTTGTGAGTGTTACATATTAGACAGGTACTTGAACACACACGACCTATTCATGCCAAAAAGCCCCCATATCTACCATAATGCTACAGCTTTTCACACTCCCCCTGCTGAGTTTCTAATGCAAACTATCACAGTGTGTGGTCCCCACTACTATAAACATGAATTCCCTTCTCATTGTGACTTTATATCTTCTACACTGATTATAATGATTCTCTATCAGCTCAAAGCTGTCAATGTGCTCCTCAAACAACTGTTAATGGCAGAAAAGAAAAAGGCAGAAAAAGGTCTTGGATACCTAAAAAATATAAAACATCATCAGAATTAGGAAAAATTCAAATTTCATTTACTGCTTAGTTTCATATAAATGAATATATATTTATATATNGTGATCTGAATAATTTAATGCAGGGAGTAGCTCCTCCCCTCCATTTCATATATTTTGGAGACATAAAAATGCATACATCACACAGTCCATCTATTTCATCAGTTTCTGTCCTTGCCAACATCAGTTTGCATTCATTATGTTCACCCACCCCACTTCAATATTAGATGTGAAGCAGGACTGCTTCCTCCTATCGGAAAACTTATCCATGGTTAGTATCACTTAACTGTACCTATCAAAGGCAAAGCACTGATGAGGATGTCACATTCTTTTTACACGGAAAAGGACAGTTTATTATTGCAAGAAAAAAAATAATAATGTCACAATGTAAAGTTACTGTGTATCTCCTTCATCAGCCGCAGCAGGAAGCAGTACTGTATGTGGTAGTTAAAATCTTCTTCAGTGATTTGACAGCTTCCAACTGAGTAAAAGAGTTCACATCTTTAGAGGGATTTAGAGGACTTGGAGCACCAGCCGTAGACTTCAAGAACTTGGAGTTATAGCACAAGCATGTGACCTCATGAGTATTTCACATAAACCTGGCAGTTATGGTGAGCTGTGTTATAACAGTGTTTCATGAGAAAGAAGCAACAATATTGGGTTTTTAGGAGACAGAAGCTGTGCTCTCATAATTTAAAATATGAGGAATTTCAGGGAATCCAAGTGTGGACAATCTTTTTCTTAAATATATTAATTTCTCCATCAAAATTGAGAAAAATTTGTAAACATTGATGGATTTCTACTTATTTTACTTTCTACAAACTTACACTTTTTAGTTATGAAAAGCTCTTAATCTATGGTCTTCTCCTGGAACAAACTTGGTCATAACATATCTCACACTTCCAAACAAGAAGTACAGGTGGTAGAGAAGCAGTTAGTTTGTTCTAGCAACAGCTAATGTCTACTTTCATTAATTACAGTAGGGATGAGAATCAGACAGCTTATCTACTATTAATTGAAATAAGCAAATGATCAATATGACTGTTAATTGCACAAAAGGCAACAAATACCCTGGATGCCTTTCCATAGGGTACCAACTGAAGATAATTTTTGTACTGCTGCATTCTTTACACCAATCACACTCCTAGGAAAAGAAAGCACAATACTGATGTTCAGTGGACTAAATTGAATGGTGCCCAGTGATAATCAGGGCCTTCAGATACAATACTAATAGTAATGTCAAGCACGATTATATTTTCAGATTTATGTGAAATTATTGAAATGCTATTTGCTATCATTTTTTCCAAGGTTCATCCAGTTGTTTATGCAGTATGTCAATATTGATTCTACATAGTAAAATGTTTATAGCAGGGGCCCAGTGGCTAGTGCATCTAACATGTCCAGTGCCAGCAGCAAGTGATTTCTGCCAAGGATTAGTGGCAACATGCCAAGCAACATTCAATGCACAGTTCATTTTTGCTATCTTATCGGGCTTTGTATTATTGTGGGTTTTTTAAATCACTTATGTTTCTCCGGAATAATATTTCCTTTTACCTAACAGACCATGCAAAAACCTGCAAAAATACAGAGGCAGGTAAAGGTCTTTTTGGAGGCTGTGTAAAAAAAAAAAAAAAAAAAGACACATCTAGTAAAGATACCACTTGAGTCATTAGAGCTGTTATATGTGATTGGTGCTGTGTCATTTAGCAAAGTGTTGCTCAGTGGGTACAACAGCTGGTATATATGATTTTCTATACCACCTGTGAAAATACCCCATACCATATAATCAACCACCTGGATAAAAAAGAAGGGTAGCGAGACACTGTTTATGATGTAGCAGCACCCATATTTTCCTTAAGCTTGTGAGTACATAAACAGACTGATAGTACAGGATGTGTACAGGATAAGGTTTGTTAAAGCTTTTCTGTTCAATAAAGCATCTACTGCCTGCTGTTCAGATAGTATTGAACAGATTTGCTTATTTCTAATGAAGGTGTTTGGGCAATTTTCTGGCACAAATGAAGTAAAATTATGTACTTTAAATGTTCATTAAAAAAAAAGAAAAAAGCATTCAACCAGCCACCACCATTTTCCTGTACCAGATTGGAAACTACAAAACATACAAATGGAACCTCGGTGATAAATCGGTATCATTAGTACTGTTGGGATTACTCATTTGCTTAGAAAGATCCCGTCCAGTGGCAACATTTCAAACAACTGTTTTAACAACTTCTGATTAGCAAGCCACCCTCTAACATAGGCAAGAGGTACCTCAGATCATCACTGCTCAGCCAGATCCCTCCCCACAGTTCCCACTGCTATTACACTTGCAGTGGCCACTGTGATTTGTCTCTGTGAAGCTGCAGCAGTTTGGTCCTGCTGGAAATCTGGCACTTGGTCTTCAACATCTAATGTAACACACCTTTCCACAGCCTAATAGTGCTCTGAGCGAGCCAGAAGTAGTTTTACTAAAGGCTTTGAAAGACATCTAATCTGGCTTCATGAGGATTTCATGTATCTGTGATTCATTAGGAACACAAATTTTAGCATGGCATTACTGTCCAAATGAGCCTAAGGATACCTTACAGGAAATTCTTGGGTGATGTTAGTTATATGACATTTGCAAATGTCTTGTAGCTTTTGTTTATGCCTTTACTTTTTTATGCCTAAGTTCCCAGCATCCTTCACAACTGATGTTTTGGAGGCAACATCATTTATTGAGCTAATAAAATAATGAAGTGTATTTGTAAGTAGACCAATTTTTCTTTCAGTTTAGTGGTTAGATTTGTTGTTCTTTTTCAAAAATTGTTTTTATATTATAATAAAAAATTATTTAACTAGAAAACTATATGAAAAAGAAAAAATGTAGAAGGATACAGACTTTTTCAACTTCAGGTCTCTAATTCATATCTGCTGAAGTAATACCTAAGTTGGATTTTTTTTCCATCAGTTGGTTGTTTGATGTTCTGCATAAAATGAGTAGAAAATCTGATTCTTGGTTCTGGTGAACCAATTCAATTGTATGTGACACCAACTGATACTTTTGTCTGTAAAGGCAAAAAGTAATCAAAATTTTTAAATAAAGAGGAAAAATTGGTCTGCCAAGATCAGTCTGGTCAGAAGAGAAAAGAAATAAACTTAGAGAAAGAAAATAGGAATGCAAAAATCATAAACTGAAATAAAGATAAAAATTCTGATGAAGAAAAAAGCATTTACAGAACTATTAGCAGTATTCCATTAGAACAATATACATGAACAAACTGCAAAACTTCTGTAGCAGAATACAAGGAAAAATGCTAAACACGGCTTATCATGGATAGGAAAAGCATAAAAATACCTACTGTTATCAGCCTTAGGAAAAATAGTCTATTCATTTAGAGCAGCAAGACCAATTCCGTTTGCCTGATTTGAGAGAGCAGAAAAGGTGATTTTCCTGAAAGTTCTTGGTTAACAGCTAGTGGAGAATGAAGCCCAGATAATCAGACATTTAGGAACTTATAACAAGAATTGTCACAGCAGATCAACAAAGAGATAATAAAAATGGTAATAAAACAAAACCTAAAGAAACCCCCACCCTGAGCAGTAAAACTGGCTTGGAACTGGCTTTATACAGAATCAGCGTATAGCTGCAAAGGGAGATTGATTTTTCAGGGTTGTCAACTCAATATCTTATCCCATTGAAAAAACATCTCTTCAGGAATTTAAAAAAATAAAAATAAAACAAAATGAATAGTGCTAAAACACTAATTAAGCCAGTTTGCAAATTATGTTAATGAAACTACAAAGAAAATGCAAATCTAGAAGTCTCCAGAAATTCTAACAGTTGTGGTGTAGCACCATGGCTGGTAGTCCCACAGCAATACTTCCACTGCCCCCAGGAGAATACCATATTAGTGGTTCACAAATGTGCATTAAATTAATCTGTTTGATCAGTAAGTGTTTGCAATTTTTTGGCGAGCAGGGATTTATTTTGAACTCCATTCTATGGGATTCAAAAATTGTGGAGTAATGCTGCCATTTGAGTCACAGAAGTAAAGTGAGCAAGAATCTGTCGCCATTCGTAACACTAATATCATTCCTCAAGCCTCATGATATCAACCAGCAAGATTCTCTTCATTTTAAGTAAGATATAAGTACACTTATAAGTAATGCTATTTCAGCCCACTAGAAGTCTAAGAGGTCCCACTACAGCAGTACAACAGTCACAAGACTAGTGATGCAGCACTTTAGGAACACTTTGCCTGCCTAATCATATTATAAACATATTCATAGTAGTCCCATGGAAGTCCAAGACTGCTTTTGTAGTACGGTACTTATGCAGTACAAATGAAGCTCACTTTGTCACTAAGGAGAGGCTTTTTAACATTTTCTTTGGCATATGGGACTCCTGTTACTACAAGTTTCCCATTATGTTTTTCCATAGACAAACACCAACCATATACTTTGTCAGATTGACCTTTCTTTGATATTAATTGAACAACAAAACAAACAAGAACAAAGGCGAGCATCTGTGAGAAAGCATGAGAGTGTGTATGTCTTTGCAATGTGCTAAGCACATGCAAAAATAAAACAGCAGCAATCTCTAAATAGAAGGGGACATTCTTTTTTATGTAAGAATGAAGACAAAAAATTGGATAATTTCTTATGCACATTGTAAAGGCATGCATTGAACTCACATTAATTTTAATGGTTGTCTACAGCTCTGTTAAACCAGACTTTATTGCCTTATAAGCTCAAGACCTCAGTTTATCTAAGGAAATCAGTTTGTTTGGAATGGACAGAAAGAATCAATGGTCTATATATATATCAGTCCTCTTCTCTTTGTGTTTCTTCATCCCTTTTATAAGTAATATAAAACTGGAATTCAAATGGTCTTGGGTGCAAGAGATGCAAGAAAGCTTCCCAAGGATACTCAAAAGTACATGAGGATGCTAAATGCTGAAATTTTGTTGATTCAGATCTCCTTCAAATATCCAGCCTCCAACTACTTTAAAAGAAAGCTATTAATTACTTATTTAGGTACTTGACATGATGTAAAGGAGACTTTTAAATTTTCAAGTGAGCTCTCTAAAACTCTAATTCCTGTTAAACTACAGTGTGGTTGAAGATTTCTTTGCCATTTGCAGAAGCAGTGGTTTGCCCTTGGATACTTGTCATGAGTCCATTGCTAGCTATAGGTTGCATATTGTCCATTGATTACTACCCTGAGCACTGATTTTGGTTGCATTTACTTTTCAATTCTAGGCCTAACATGAAGTCTAAAGCTAACATAAGATATTTCTAAGAGTTATGAATTTCAAAGCTTGAGTATAAATACTCAAGATTCTTTAAAGTATTCAAGTAAAACATATTCTGGTCATTCTTTTCTCTCTTTTTGCTTTGCTTCTTTTTTTGCAAGCCTTTTATAATAAGTATCTGAATTCCATAAAATCAGGTACTTATTCTTCATGTCACAGTGCTAAGGAAGATATGAGAGACATATTTCAATTTTCTGCTTTGATTCTGTTTTATAATTTGTAGTAACCAAACTCTGGTCTTTAACTTTTTTAATTTGTACTCCAGGATGAAAACCACTGCTGTTTTCAAATCAGCAAGCTAAGTGGTGAAAATGGACATTTCTTCACATGGGAGTAATTGCAGATTCCTCACAGTAACTTCTATATTGGAGGTATAAAAGTCAGTTCTATTTTTTTTTAATGAGCATGTAATTAGTCTTTTTATGGTGTCTATTTACCACAACATTCTTTTCTAGCAGTATGATGATTTTTTCTCAGTTGCTAGAAATCTGAAGATGGAATAGGAAGGTAGAAGTTGGAATAATTTAGTTTTTGAGTGCTTTTTCAATGAGTTCCCTTATGTTCATATATCACATTAAAATGTTTTTGCAATACTTAAAAATTTTTGTCACACTACTTTGAATACACAGTAGTGTGAAGTTATCTCACTGTGCATCCTTTCAGTACCTGAAAGTTTACTTATGGGAGTGTCAGGTTGGGACTGGGTAAAGGTTACAAGAATCATAGAAGTTACAAAAGGAAAAGGTATATTGTACACTCCCCCCTTCCCTCACAGTCCAGCCGGATCGCCTCTCTCCTCCGTATAGATTTTACACTAGCCTGTTTTCCATTCCAAAATAAAGGATCACTGAAGTACTTATTTTTCCATTATTACTTTTCAATCCCTCCAGATTAAAGGTCATAAATATAACTGATGTAATGCATCAGAATTAATGTAAATGCGAACAATATTGTGGTTCAGAAAGTGGATACTTAAGGAAAGAGTGTGGGAAAGAAGCTGTCTATTCTGATTTTTCCATAACATACCAGCTGAGCTTTTGGAAGCCACCTGTAAGGGGCTCTCTGAGCTGAAGATAGCAGCAATGCAGAATGTCAAACTGTCTAATCCTCATTATTTTGTCCTTTTTTTTCTGAACTAGGTCTCCTTTGTCTCTTTTCATTTATTCAGTAGGTTGTTACAGCTGCCCTTTGGGAATGTTGAGCCATTATGGCCCATGGGCAGAGACAGCCCCCTTGGGCTGGGTGCAGTTATCATGGCTGAAGACAAAGAAACACTATCCTGAGAGCAGGATTTGCCTCTTTCCCTCATCTAACACCCAGGTTGCAGCATGGGCTCTTGGGCGCACTGGGCAACTTACCCACTGTCAGAGACTGAAATATTATAGTTTCTGACTTAAACATTTTCATGAAGGACTTTCAGAACTGTGAACACCACCACACCCTGAACAGGCCTTTGGAGTGAGGCCCTATGCAGTTCCCTGATGAAGATAAGATAAAACTCAAGATGGGGTCATTCACAAAGCACAAGCTTAGCACCCTCAGGGAGGAGGTGACAGCTGCAGGGCTATTAGCTGCCAAGCTCCCACAGACCATCTCACCAAGGGGTAGCAGGAGAGAGGCTTTGGGTGTGTGTTGCAAGCCTCTGGTCAGGCAATGAGCGCCCATTCTCTGATGCGCAGGTCAGCTCAGCTAAGGGTCCTTCACTGGGGAAAGCTTATCCACAGCAGAGGGGGCGTCATGGCCCATCAAAGGGCCCCCAAAAGCGTCACCAGGCCCTGACCCAGAGCACCAGAGATGATGCTACAAGTCTTCAGTGTTGTAACGGACAGAGTCAAACTGGCCCCCTGCAAGGGAGGCATGTGGGCATTCCCNTCCTTCCTTCCTTCCTTCCCACAGTTGGCAAAGGCACAATTGAAAGCCTCTAGGTGAGAATCAAGGGACAAACAAAATNATGGCCCATCAAAGGGCCCCCAAAAGCATCACCAGGCCCTGACCCAGAGCACCAGAGATGATGCTACAGGTCTTCAGTGTTGTAACGGACAGAGTCAAACTGGCCCCCTGCAAGGGAGGCATGTGGGCATTCCCAGCTGGCCCAAAGCACATAATAATCCATGGAATTCTATACTCCTCAGGATGTGGTGCTGTGTGGCAGCGGTGACAGGGGACCTTCACCACCAGGAAGACCNGCATTCAGCTGGATAAACACATCATGACGTAGATAAGCAACTGGCTCACAGGTCAGGCATAAAGGGTCTCAGTAAATGGGGTGACATCAGACCAGTGATTTGTCACTGGTGGGCTTCCTCAGGGCTCCACCCTCAGGTCTGTTCTCTTCAACATCTTCATAAACGACTTGGACATTGGACTGGAAGGGATACTGAGCAAGTTCACAGATGATACAAAACTGGGAGGAGCTGTTGACTCCTTCAAAGGCAGGGAGACCCTGAAGAGAGATCCTGACAAATCATAGGAATGGACAATCACTAACTGCATGAAGCTCAAGAAGGGGAAGTGCTGAATCCTGCACCTGGGATGGGGTAACTCTGGATGTATGGATAGACTAGGGAATGAAATACTGGAAAGCAGCATCACAGAAAGGAACCTGGGGGTTCTGGTCATTGTCAAGTTGAATCTAAGCCAACAGTGCCCTGGCAGCCAGGAGGACCAACCCTGTCCTGGGGGCATCAGGTACAGAATCACATCAGGTACATCATCATGCAAGGGATTGTCCCGCTCTGCTCTGCACTGGGGCAGCCTCACCTTGAATATTGTGTGCAGTTTTGAGCACCACAATATGGGAACGATATAAGGCTATTAGAGAGCGTCCAAAGAAAGGGAACACTGCAGACTACAACGTCCTCATAGGGGGAACTCAAGACGCACACAGTGATCTCTGTGCTGACCAGTGACAGGACCTGAGGGAATGGCCTGAAGTTGTGTCAGGGGGGAGGTTAACATGGATAGAAGAAAAGGTTCTGAGGGTGGTTGGGCACTGGAACAGGCTCCACAGGGAAGTGGTCACATCATAAAGCCTGATAGAGCTCAAGAAGCATTTGGACAATACTCTTGGGCGTATGATGTAACTTTTGGGGATGGTGCTCTACAGGGCTAGGACTTGGACTCCAGGATCCTAGTGGATCCCTTCCAACTCAGCTTATTCTGTGCTTCTGTGATTTGTCTGAGCAGTACAGTCTGTCTTGCCATCTAATTGCTTTTCTTTCTAACTCTCTCCTGGGTTAGAGGGACTCTGTGTGCATTTGTGTATGTATGGGAGTCTGAAAGCAGTGGATCAGACCACAGGTTGGAGGGCCTGTGTGTCCATGATGGCAGCACCTGTCTATCTATCTATCTATCTATCTATCTATCTATCTATCTATCTATCTATCTATCTATCTATCTATCATCTGTCATCTATGTGTCTCTATACACCTATATCTGTATAATTCATTTCTATATCTATCTGTATGTGTGATACATGTGCATATTTCTTATGGTATTACATCATCTGCCTTGCTATTGATCAAATCTGGGAGCAGGGAGCAGCAACAGTTTTAACTCTCTTGTATTGTTGAATCTGGCATGATATGTTTTGCTGAAACAATAAAGCTCTATAATGCTATCTTTTTTCAGCTTACTAGTGAAAGAAAAAGTAAAATGAAACAACAAAAAAATTAATGCTAGATTTTGTCCTGAATCACCACCACTCTTTTCTCCTGGAGTCATTTAGTTCTCTGCAAAATAAAGAAAAGGCTATCATGTGGAGCTAGCAGCATTGCTATCTTCTTTTCATAATCACAAATGACTACTTAAGGTGCACCACAAGTGGATTTTCAAGAACATTCTCTAGATGTGTGAGCATAATGAAACTTTGTTTAGCTAAATAGGATGAATTTCCCTACTCATTCTTGGGACTATAGTGGGCTGAATCCTTTCAGCATGGTGCAATTTTTGTAGCAATGCTAGAGCACAGAACTAATTTAAAGAACCAGTGTTCTGCTGGAATGCTCTGATTCAGAGCCCTTTACTTGACACACGGGATGATGCTCTATGCCCATTGTGCTCTATGCACAAGATTTGGTAACTGTCGGCTCACGGAGCATAATCTCTTTCCTTCACTGTCTGGGGGCTGCCTATGACAAATTTTAAACTCACAAAACATTTCTCTAATATAGTAAGAGACTAGCTCCAGTGTCCTGACTGGCCATTATCTTTCTCATTAAAATAATTATTGCATCCAGGGTTGAATGTGAACTATTGTGTGTTATGACTGTGCATTTGTCTACAAAGTCATTGCACTCCTGGAAGCTATTGTGGCTCATTTCTATAGGAAACCTTCTTATTATCTTGACTGTGAAGGGGAGAGGGGAAGGAGGGAATTCTGTCTTTTCCATATTCTGCATTTATTAAACATCATCTAAAAGAAAACATTTTAAACGCATAAAAGCTTTTACACACACTCTGCATCCAAGGGAACATATTTATTTTTTCTGCTACTTTAGCAGCATGTATGTGGTGAGGCTATTTAATGAAAATAGGTCAGGACCATTTTCAGCCTTTGTGAAGACAGAACCATTTCACATAGTGCTGGGAAAAGTAGTGGCCTTGCATTTTCTTGCATTCCTTAACTACAAAAAGGTGTCCATGTATTTAGAAATCTCCAAACTGCATTATTTCCTACAAATGTCAGAAGTGACTGGAGATACTTCAGATTGCCTTAATATCTCTCAGCCAGTACAAAGTCAGCACCATAAAACCCTGTCCATAAGAATGATTTTCTTATATATTGTACCACACTGATGAAATTAAATGACCAAAGCAATCACTTATGGTCTTAATCTGTCTTCTGAAGCATTTTTTTTCAATTTTTGGATGTAAATCAAAATTTTCAGGCTAAACATCTGTGCATATCCTCCAGTTACAGATAAAGTAAATTATTTGTACATAATAACAAAATCTCCAACTTTTCCCTCCTTCACATCCTCAAAATTCCAACTTGAGTTATTTTGCTTATCAGCTGCTTTTATGTATCCATATTTATTTCAGTCACCCTCTGTTTTGGGAAATCTGTTCCAGTAGTTATCTAACTTCACTATATATATATATATATATATATATATATATATAAAATCTTCCTTGTATCCAGTCTGAATATACTTTACCATTGCTCACTGTCCTATCACAACAGCTACTAAGTTTGTCCCCATCTTTCTAAGAAGCCCCCTTTAAATTCTGAAAGACTACAATGAGGTCTCCCCAGAGTTTTCTATTCTCCAGGCTGAACAACTCCAACTCTCTCAGTCTTTTGTCATAGGAGAGATATTCCATCCCTCTAATCATCATCACTGTTCTTCTCTGGATCCATTCCAACAGGTCCAGGTCTTTCCTGTGGTAAGGACTCCAGAGCTAGATCCAGTACTCCAGTTTGAGTCCCAAAACTGCAGAATAGGACAGGATCAACTCCCTCAACCTGTGGGCTGTGCTTCTTTTGATGCAGCCCAGGATAAGATTTGCTTTCTGGGCTGCAAGCACACATTGCTGGCACATGTTGAGTTTCTCACCCACCAGTATCCCCCAAGTATGACAGCCTGCTCTCAATCCCATCATTCCCTAGTCTATATGGATACTGGGGCTTGTCCTTGCAGGACCTTGCACTTGGCCTGTTCCCACAGGCCTATTTCTTAAGCTTGTCTAAGTCCCTCTGCATGGTATCCCATCCCTAGGGCATGTTATCTGCATCATTCAGCTTGGTGTCTTCTGCAAACTCACTGAGGGTGCACCTGATCCCTCTGCCTATGTCATTGCTGAAAAAAACAGTAGTGGTCCCAGTGCAGATGCCTGATGGACATAATTCATCACTGATCTCCATCTGGACACTGAGCAATTGATCACCTTCATTTCAGTATTAAGGTACCTCATTCCTCTGAAGCTTTACTCCTGAACAGAGGATGTTGAGAGAAAAATCAATGCAAATATCCAGTTTGGAATTGAGTTTAACAGTAATGATATTACTGTCACAGAGAAACATACCTGGCTAATGATATTTGCATGAATGTCAAAGGGCCACAGGACACCCACTGCCTAATTAGCAGAAATAGAGGTTATAATGACCTGATCTAGGTTTCGCTGCCCACTTCAAAGGTATTTATATTTTGCAAGCTTGGTATTTAGGCATTTATAATTAAAAGGATCAAAGGCAAATCAAGATGAAAATAAGGAAAAACTATTTATACATCTAAAAAGAGTATAACAATGCATGGTTATTTATTAATAAATATCAGTGACTTTTAAGACAAAAAACAAACTAACCTGCACACATGCACTTATAGTGACAATTAGAATGTGGATTTATCTAAGATTATTTTCTCATTTCTATACTGGTGTGTCTTGCCAGCTTTACATTGGACACAAGATGCCCAACTACTAAATGAAAAATTTTGCATTAATTTTTAAAATTATTTCATGTGAAATGTAAAGAAATAATTTTTGTTATACACAATATGTATGTGAACATACATATGCATGTAACTGTAAAAGACTGTGCAAAAATTTTCTTTATCAATTCACTGGAATGTTTGATTGAAAAAGGCTTCAGAATTTGGTTGATCCAACCCCCTGCACTGAGGCAGGCTCAAAGGCACCTGTAAACATTTTCATGTATATTATTAAATAAAAATCAATATAAATCCATTTCAAATTTGTCCTAGGGTGATGCTTGTATCTCCAGTTGTCTTCTGTCTATGCTGAATATTAGTTCTGCACATTTAAGACTGGCTCTGAGAGCGAAGGCGGGTTAGTCGAAGCACACAGCTTGTTTCCAGAAACTGCACTTGCTCCCACAACTTCTAGCTCATGGCTTGTGTTATCTGCAGCGTGGACAGCAGGAGAGAGCTCGATGCTTTAAGTTAATTTTATCTAGCTGAGGCAAAGAAGTTCCCTGGACTGTGGCTTTTCTTTTTCTTGGAGCTGCTCAAACCTGCTCTGTACTGAAAACCCAGAAAAACACCTGGAGCTCACACCTGCGGCCCACCAGGACCCAGAATGGCATTTCCCAGTGCAGGAGGGACTGATAAGAGACTGAATGAGCCAATCTACACCCCACAAAATGACTTTCAGAATTTATTATCTCTTCAGAACAGTGAGAGGTTTTATTGTTTAATATTATTCATTTTTTATGCTTGTGAATATTTTGCTTGTTAAATAAAAAGACTTTGCTTGTTAATAAAATAGTTTTTTTCCACTTTCCTTCAAGGAAATCTTTTCCCAAACCAGCTGGGGGAGGGGCTGCTTGAATCTGCTTTCTAGAGGGACCCCTTTGGAAGTTTCCTCCCAAATTTCCCCTAAGCCAGGATAAAATTAAATCAGAAATTATGACAGCAAATATATTGCCAAACTGAACAATAAACTGCCTGAGTGATTTAATTTAAGTAAAAGAAGTACTGCCCCCAATATGTTAAGATGATGGAATACTGAGTAAGTATTTAGAAAAGTGCGTAGAAGTATTTTGCTAAGTTTTAAGAACAATTCCTTTCCTCAAATGAAAAAGAAATATTTGTTTCTTTGTAAGTTTAATGACAAACTGATTGGAAGTAAAAGAGACAGGAGTGAATTTTTTCCCCATCTATTCTATGAGGGAAAAAATAAACAGGATGTATAGGATGAGAGAGAGGTATTATATGCTGATCGTAGGAAATCAATCAACCTGTGAAACACAGATAATATTTTTTCTTGCCAAGTAAAACCAAGGCAGAATTAATAAAATATTTTTTATTCTTGAACACAATTTAGAGTTTTACTTAAGTGATGAAAACCATCTAAAATGGCCTTTTATATGTTTAATTTTTTTTTTTACTTTCATTCAAATTTAGTTGCTGGAGTTTTTAAGTGAATTGAACTTTGCCAACATTTCTCAGCATATTAAAAACAATAAATTAGAAAATAGAATAAATATTTGTGGGGTAATGCAACTACCTAAATGTGAATTGGAAAGATATATACATATCTGGGTAACAAGTAGGATTGTACTAACCTAAACCTTCAGTAGCACAATCATTAAGACATATGAGGATAGGGTTTTTCTTGCCCAACTTAGAATTTTAAAGTTAACAGAGAACAACCAGCCTCTCTGAAAGTCTGTTCTCTTTCAGAAATTCTCCATGCTCACTCTGTGCAGGAGTTGGATTTATACAGGTTACTCTTAAATTTGTAAGGCAACTGAGAAGATTCCTAGCTACCTTTAGTTATTGATATTGGGGGGTGTGAGGCTGATAGATTTAGAGAGCATTGAAAGTCATAGGCAAGTCTAATTCCCTAATGAAAATTGAAAGCAATAAAATTCCTTTTGTCTTTGCCCTTTCAGTTCTCAAAAAGTAATTTTCAGAGCTCTTCCATCCTCTTGTGGTGGGATAATAAAATGGACTCATGACTTCTCTTTCTCTCCCTCTTAACATGTATAGTTTAGCTCACCCTCAAATGCTGCTTGTGGACAGGGTTTTCTTTCAGGTTTTAGTGTCTTTTTATAAGTGTTATTATCTACAGTAACAGGGAAAAATCTTATTGGCACAGCAACTGAAAGGATCTTTTCTTATCATTCCTCAATGTAACCATCCTTTGATTAATCAAAGCCACAGAAAAACAAGACTTTCTTCTTCTGTAGAACTGTCATGACACCTGTGCCAAAATTTGACTGTCATTTGACCTAAGCTAGTGTTAACATAGGCTAGAGGGGAAAAAGCAGACACTAGCAAGAGTTAATTCCAGAAACATATAGCTCCTCTAATATGTCATGCTAACACATATAGCACATTTGCACACTTGAGTGGACACTTTCTGGTGTTTGACAGAATCTAACACCCTTTTTTCTTTGTCTGATTCATTGCTATTAGACTGGTTTAGTTCATGTGTCTTTGTGCACATCCATAAATCCTCAATATTTTTTTTCTCCTTGGAAAATTATTTATTTGCTATAATTTTTAGTTAGTCTTATCAATAACACCATTTGTAAAAAAAAAAAAAAAGACTAATGAAATAAAGAGAACTAGTTTTCATTGCTATTTAGTCATAGTTAAAAGAGCAGAAATTTTAAAAAAGGAAGACTGAGGGTCTTTCTTCAGAGGGTAGATTTCTATAGCCCTTTCTTGTATTACTACTTGAATGTGGTTGAGTAGCCTCATTGAAACTGTTTAAAATATTCAAGGGTTAAGTGTGGTACAAGGTCAGGACTCTAGCCAAACTCTTCTATGTACATCTGTTCAGTCCAAGGAGTGACTCTCTCTTTGAGAAAAGGCTAAGATTTCTCAAAATTTGGTGCCAGAACAGTGCAAAAGGTTAGGAAGATTCCCTCAAGTGAAATTGAAGTGTATATTATTAGTGTGACATGGCAGCTAGAAACATAAGAACTAAATCATATAGACTTTTAGACAGAAAAGCATTCCTCCTTTGCCCCCTTTTTTACACTGGTCTGTAAAATTTAACAGAAAATAAATTCTCATTATAAATTGTGCTGCTCATCAAACAATCCAGTGGATAAACTAGTGTATCTACTGATCTGTATGAAATTATTCTACAAATAAAAGGGTTTTTTGGTAATTTTACATACACTTTTCTATTATTTATGGAGCAGAAAAAGAAATAATCATGTTAACTCCTATGAATGGCAAATACTCAGTTTCATAATCAAGGACTTGTTTCTAAACTCTCAATGGAAATTGACTTTATAGATGAGTGTAACCTCTTCCTAAGTATGCTTATAAATGTTTGTAATTCAGCTTAGCATTCTTATTTTTTTCCCATCATTTTTTAAACAATAAAAAATAGTCCTTGATATTGAAGGGAAAATGTTAACATCATTTGCCATTAGTCAGAAGTGTAACTTCATTAAAGCAGAAGGCCATATAATCCCTACAGGAGCTCTCTGCAGGAAATACTTTATTCTTACTTAGCATATCTGTGAATTCTATCAGCATTAGTGTCTTTCACAATGTTTGTTTCTCCTGAATATTTATGAAGGACTGTCCAGTGACCTGCTTAGAATCTCCAGGCTTGTTCTGCCTTAACAATCTCTCAAGTAGAATGCAATCAGAAGACTCATTCTCCCTCAACAGCAGCGATCAATATGGTAGCCAAGGAAATGTCTGCAGAAAAGAGATTTCTATCAATGAAATGAAAAAAAGAAAACAAAATACAGGATTGGCCTATAACTCACAAAAAAAGTCCCGATACCTAAGTCATGGTAGTCTCTCCTTTGTTCATCTTTGTGTAATCACATCACTACATTATAATGATCACCACAAAAACTCTCCACAGAAAAAAAGAGGTAGTTCTTTTTGCAATGAATTTAGAGAGCTTTTGAGATCAGAGAAACAGTGTTCTTTCTTGACATATTGATACATTATAATTAATAATTTAAAAGTTTGGTTTCATTTACAAGGACCAGAAGGTTTGAGGATTTTTTGCTGTTTTTTGGCATATTTAATTTTAATATTATTGCAACTCTTCATTAAACTTAAGTACTCAGTCAGTATTAAGCTATGGGTTTTGTTAACCTCCTGAAAATTATGTTTCAATTTCCCAGATACATACAGGTAGCAAACAGTGTTTGAGAATGTTGATGTAACAATAAGCTACACATAGCACTCTTGATATCAACACTGTCATCTTATTGACTTTATAACCTCTCACCCCCAGCAGATTAATTCCTTTGTAATTATTAGCATGCAAAACCTTACCAGTTTTACTCCTTTTAATTCCTCTGGAAGATTCGACGCCCACATTTGGTTGCACATTTTTATAGTTGTTAGCATTTATAGTCATGAGGTTTTGTTAACCTGCATTATATCTGTATATCTGTATATACAGATACTCCCGAGATATGTTCACATAAACTAACAGGTTGGTTTTTTTAATTTTCACAGAATCACACAATAAGAAAGGTTGGAAGGGGCCACAGTGGTTCATCTGGTCCAACCTCTCTGCTCAGGCAAGGTCATCCTAGAGCACCGTTCACAGGATTGCATCCAGATAGTTCTTGAATACCTCTAGGGAGACTCCACAACCTCTCTGGGAAATCTGTGGTCACTTGTGGTCACTTGTACAATAAAGTTCTTTCTCATGTTCAGGTGGAACTTCCTGTGCATCAGTTTCTGTCCATTGCCTCTTGTTCTATTTTTTGACACCTTAGATAATTATAGACAATTAGATAATTATAGACAATGAGGTCAGTGAGGTCCCCTCCGTTGTCTCTTCTCAAGTCTGAATAGGACCAGCTTTATCATCCTTTCCTTCTAAGAGAGTTTCTACAGACCCTTGATCAACTTTGTAGCTCTCCACCGGACCCACTTCAGGAGCTCCATATCTCTTGACCTGATGAGCCCAGAACTGGACACAGCAATCCAGACATGGCCCCACCAGGGCTGAACAGAGGGGCAGGATCACCTCCCTTGACCTGCTGGCAATGCTCTTCCTAATGCACCCCAGGATACCTTTGGCCTCCTTGCCCCCCAGGTCACTCTGCTGGCTCATGGACAGCCTGTTATCCACCAGGACTGGCAGCTCCTTCTCTGCAGAGCTGCTTTCCAGCAGGTGAGCCCCCAGCCTGTGCTGCTGCATTGGGGTCATTCATCCCCAGGTGCAGGATACTGCATTTGCCTTTGTTAAATTTCAGACAGTTCCTCTCTGCCCATCTCTCCAGCCTGTCAGGATCCCTCTGAAGGGCTGCACATCTCTCTGGGCCATTCCTCCCAGCTTTGTGTCACCAGTGAACTTGCTGAGGGGGCATCTGTCCCTTCAAACAAGCCATTGATGAGCAAGTCAAACAACAGTGAGCCAATTATTGAACCTGGGAGGACACCACTAGTGACAGGCCTCCAATCAGTCTCTGTGTCACTGATAAAAACCCTTTGGGATCTGCTGTTCAGCCAGTTTTTAATCTGCCTCACTTTCTACTCATCCAGTGCACACTTCCTGACTTTGCCTATGATGATTTCATGAGAGACGGGGTTGAAAGCCATGCTGAAATCAAAGTAAACAATATTCACTGCTCTTCTCTCATCCATCCAGGTAGTTTTTCCATCATAGAAGGCAATCAAGTTGATCAAGCATGATGTATCTTTAGTGAATCCATGCTGACTACCCTAATCTCCTTCCCTCCATGTGGATAGAGATGGCCTCCAGAATGAGGCTCTTCATCACCTTTCCAGTGATTGAGGTAAGGCTGACGAGCTGGTAGTTCTCTTCTGACCCGTTTTGAAGACTGGGGTGAAATTTGCTTTCTTTCAGTCCTCAGGCACCTCCCCTGATGGCCATGACCTTTCAAAAGTGATCGCGAGATGACTCGTTATGATGTCTCCCAGGTCTCTCAGCATTCATGGATGCATCCCATCAAGGTTCATTTTGCTCTTAGGAAGCTCTTAGGAAAATATAATTAAATCTTCCAGGAAATATTTTGTCCTGTTTGGAATGGCTGGCAGCACCTTGGCCCACAGTCTACAGCTTCTGGAAACTAAAAGCCACCGCTGAAAATTTTTTATGGTACATGTCTAATGATACCTGTATGAGCAGGAAATATAAACCAAATTTAGGATATCATAGGGTAAAGATACATTTAACAAGAAAAATCAGGAGCGGGACAATTTTATTGAAAACAAATATATTCTTTTAGGTTTCCCAGAAGAGAATGACAATCAAGTAAAAGCAAACTACTTGGTTATAATCTCACCCCATTTTGACTTCAATTTAGTCCACATAACTTTTGCTTTCTAATTTTTTTTGGTGGATGAAATTCTTTTTTAAGGTAAAAAATACATGTGGATAGAGAGTTAATATTGTTATGTTTTATATAAATTATTATGAAAAACCTTTCACTTCAAGAAAAAATTTGAAAAACCATCATATTAAGTTATAAAATCATAAGGCTAAAACAATTGTTTTTTAACCTAAATCAGGGGAATACCGTTAGTTTTCAAAACAAATGTACATGGGTATGGGCAGGTTAAAAAATGAGAAAATTAACAAATGCATGACAGTGAGAAGTTTGCTTGAGAACTCTGGATAACATAGAGAGCTTCCAGTGAGAGATTGTTGAGATTAAAGTGTTTTTCTCTATTTGACTTTTGCTTTTTTCAGAGACACTTAAGTTTGTTCTTCTTTGTAAATAAAGACTGTTTTGACAGAAATAACTTGGCTTTATTTTGTTATTCTCCTGAGTATATTAGTTGGTTATTTTTCCTTACACATTTGAGCAAAAGTGCTTGTTTTCTGCACAGAACATCCTCTAATGACATATTCTGTGAATTTAATATAACAAGGTTAAGCCTTTGAATTGATACAAATTAACAAAACAAAGCTGTTTTGATTTACTTAGAACAAAAAGGATCATATACTACTTCAAGAAAATAAAATAAAAAAAACTGCAACTCTTCATAACTACATGGTAAGACCTTTGTTTTCTGTAACACCTAAGAGACTTAACATGTAGTTTGAAAATTGGCTCAAGTTCTGGTCAGTCCTGCTGCTCCACCCAAAAAGTTTCTGTAACTGAGGGAAGCTTTTTGCTATATCATCCAGGTCACAGGTGTCTGTTGGTTTCTCTTTTGACAGCTCTTGCTATTGATTATCTAGCTCAACTCAATTTCTAGATCACCTACAAGGTGAAGAAGGATGTGAAAGAAAGACAAAGTTTTTTCACCATCATTCTGCAATTATGAAGACTTACATTATATTGAAAACTACCTAATATGACTTTGAAATTGAGAATTTTATGGCTAGGAATATAAAGATTGCTCTTTACTTCTATAAGTAGAAATCTAAATAAAAAGACTATTTTCAAAACCAGAACAGAAAGCCCAGTCACTATAATGAAACCCTACAGGAGATTTCCTATGGGAGCCTTATAAAACATTGTGAAAATTGATCCAGCTGTTCCATTTTCCTTCAGTTTTGAGCAGTATGCTTAATATAAGCCATCCCGACAAAATGCTGGCTGAGTACTGACTCACAAGGAAGTTCGATGTGCAGATGGTCAACATTACTTCCTACAGTAGCTCATTTTCCTTTTGTTTCCTTTTTCTTTTTAAGTTTGCCATCTAGGTATTGACAGCTTTCCTACTGTTTAGCTTGTAAAGACTGACAAGAGCACAGCCCAAGGGTTATATGCCTGCATTTCATATAAATCCTGAAGACTTTAGGTGATGCTACAGCCAACCAGCCATTCACACAGAAGTCCATAATGCTGTTTACCTCTTAGATAAGCAGTATACTGATTGAAACAGGATTATTCAAGTTTATGAGGAAGGATAATATCACATGGTTGAGTGAAGGCCAAACATTGATAATACATAAAATTTATGTAATTTTAGGACTACTATATTTCTGTGTTGCAAATCTGATGAG
Source organism: Hylia prasina (assembly GCA_013397195.1). Lineage (NCBI taxonomy): Eukaryota > Metazoa > Chordata > Aves > Passeriformes > Sylviidae > Hylia > Hylia prasina. Next base: position 919,171 of record VYXD01003420.1, on the reverse strand, counting down.
GCATTATCATTTCAAATGGCTGGTATATTCTAGCTTGTTTACAAGGAGGTATCCCATTATGAAAGATATCAACTTTGCAACATATAGTTACAATTCTAATTTCCTTATAGAACTAATGGTAATAGTTATATGGTGAATAGAAGGATGGCAAGAAAATGGTAATTTTTTTTTTCTTTTTAAGTAACAATTAAAAGATTTTTGGGAGAAACTATACAAAGAAATCTTGTCTTCTCTAGAGTCTCAGCAATTGCAAATAGGCTCCTTTTTCTTAAATATTTTTGTCATACTAGAGACTAAGTTAATTTTGTGAAGACAGATGAGATTTCTCTTATCTCTTATCCAGCAGTTCAGTAGTTATAATTTTCCTCCAGATTGTGAGAATCTTGAACTTAGCACATTTTCTGCCTCATGATTGTTTACATTGTCCTCATCTGTTATGAGTATACCATTTTCTTCAGGGAATTTTTAAACGTATTCTGAAAAGTAAGAATGCACAGCTTAACTTAGTTATACTAATTCTAAAATAATTTAATATTATTTCCAAAAAGTGTGTAGAAGTAGATACTATATTTAGGAAGGGAGAGATGAACACTGGTAACTAAAAGAACAGAGGAAGGATTCAAACACAGGCAGTATCTACTAAATAGGTTATAGAAATTACATTTATTCCCTACCTACTCATTTTACTAATAAATTTTTTAACATTTTTAAAGGAAAACCTGTGAGAATC
>VYXD01003420.1:895245-918386 GCA_013397195.1 Hylia prasina | reverse complement strand
TTTTTTGAGACTTAACCTTGATAGCCAATGTATATTCTCAGGCAGCTCTGCCAGAAACGTCTTTGTTGGAAACTGAGGCTGAGGTGAATGTTTCAGTTATTATGGCAACATGGACATTGAATCCTGATACATTATAGGAACTCTGAGATTATTTATTATGCTGAGCTGTTGAGGGGCTACATGGCTGGGGTATACAGGAGACAAGGAGCTATCTAGTACAAGAAGGTTATGGGGAAGACTTCAGTATCAAAATACTTGCTTATCTAAAGTTTGAAAAAAAATTAATTTAGATTCTGAAATATTTGCATGGTCTCTAAAATGTGTTAGAAGAATTATCAGGCCTTTCTAGTTAAATTGGTTTGTGGAAAAAACACATCTTCAGTGATTTATATTAGATATAAAGAGGCTATGATTTAGAATTATTTGATTTCAGAATATAAATAAAACGGATAAGGTAATAGCATTGTTTATTTACCTTAGAAGTAATAATAAATAAATCATCTCTATCACAAATATCACAAGTCATATTTTTTCTAGCATCAGGAAAAACTTTAACAGTTAAATAACAATGTGAGAAAGAGATAATATAGAAGAATGTTGCATAGATTAAATAGAAGATAGTGTTTTGAATTGCACCTTACCCCTGAGCTGGGACTTGCCACTTCAGACATTTTACATCAGAAATGCACTCCTGTTTCACAATTTCTCATCAGTTGTGTACTAAGGCATGAAGTGCTCCACTTAATACCACAGTTTACACAAATAAACATGTTTGATTTTGATGAATCCTGAGCTTGCTTTTTGATGAATACTATTGAGACAGCTCATTAGAAACTAGGCTTTTTTTTTCACTTTGGTCACATTACTATCTAGAACAAAGTCAGACTGCTCTGCAAGAAAAAAAAAGTTATATAATGATTTGAATTTCACCTCTGCTTATTAAAACAACATCAGAGCCATGTGCTGCATTTTCTAAGAGAAGGATTGATACAGCCATGACAGTCAATGCTGTTTAACACATATTGTCAGAAGTTTCACTATGTGCTTTTCTGTTAGCAGGGAGAGCTTCAGACAATCTAATTTCTTCATCTAAAGTGGAGTTGGCATTATCAGTATCAACAGCAACCAACCAGTTTTGGGATAAGGAGAAGCAGTATAGCCATGGACAGGGTGTTTGGCCTAAACACACAAACTTTGCAGCTCAGTACAAGCGATGAGACAATGTGGAGCTTCACACCAGTGTGGCTATGCCAGTTCCATTAAGAAATATTCTTAAAGCTTGTCTGAATAGTTTTGCTGCATTACATCATTTGTGTGCCCTGAATTAATCTTTTTTTTTAAACAGCGGGTTTAATGAACAAAGTTTTTAATTTTTTTCCTCTTTCTTATTGCAAATATAATCTGAAATTTCTAAATATTTGTTAACAGATTTTATTGTCTGGGTCTATTAATTATTTATGTTTCAGAGTCTTTGTTTAGTAGGGTTCAGTGGAGAAAGCCTAGGAAGTAGGAACATAATTCCTTCCATTTAGTGTGCAACTGAGACAGACTTTGAGTGGCTTATTTGAAAGCAGTGATAAAAGTGGAAAAAATGCTGCAATTTTTCTCTTAGTTGCTATGTCATAGAGTTTCTGAAGGAAAAAAACACAACCTGTAATCAATATATCAGTAAAACTATTCCTAAAATTGACAGCTTCTGATTTCTCTCTTTTTTTTGACACATTTTTTTTCCATAAATAAACATGAATTATACCACTTAAAAACATTATTTCTCATGAGTGTCACAAATTAGGAAACACTGTAAATGGAAAGACCAAGAGATATGCATATGTATGGAAACTTCCCAGGCCTGAAGGTTATTTTGCTGTGGTCAGAAGTCAGTTTTCCTAAAGATAGGGCAGCACTTCCTTTCGAGTAAAACTTTGAGACTTTTTTCCTGCTTTATAAAAACATCAGTAATGAATTAAAAAGTTCAAAATCATTCAGATTTTAGCTGTTCCACTTTTGCTGCTGCTAATTCTTGTAGCTAGTGTGGAACAGAGCACTGAAGTATATTTGGAGCTTATTTACTTAATTCAAAAGCAGGTAATATGCCACCAGAAGAGTAAGTGAAAAAAGGACATCTTTATATATAGACTAAGCATGCTCATCAAGGAAAGAAAGAATCAATCCTTCAATGTCATGTCAAAACAGCTGTAAAATTATTAATTGATAATTGGTTGTATTTTTCAAGTCTAAATATCTGTGCAAAAATTTGTATACGTTGCTTTATCTAAATTGGATATTCTGTTTTCTTTGAAAGGTTGAATACAGTGATGACTGTTGAGTTACTTATCTTGGATTTCAGTATGTGACATGACAAGAACCACAGAAGGTTTAAATATGAAGTGGTACTGTTGGCTCAATTTTGAACTGACACTACTGAAAAAAATAATTTCTTCAGTGGAACATTCTTTCACAGACATTGCTGTAAGTGTGAAGCTTATGTTGGTCTGATTATGTATCTTGTATCACTATAATATCTAAGGAATTTGATCCCCAAACTCTTAAGAACTGAAAGCTATCCTCATCTGATGGATGTTTTTTAAGAATATAGGCCTATATAACATATATAGATAGGTATTGAACTACCCAACCCAGTTCATGAAAAATTATAAAAGCATCTAGGGTGTAGGACAAGAAGGAGAGAATAAAACTTCTGCTAGACTGTGGCTCAGCTACAAACATTTAATAAGAAGCCCAAATGGTAAACACTGATAAAAAAATTGAACCTGCTTTTAAAATTTCTGTTTTCAGCCAGAAATAAAAATGGATGTGCTAGATGCTGCTGGCAGGTATTTTCTCACAACATTATTATGTTTGGGAAAAGATAATTTAATGAAGATTTCACAAGAACAACTACTTCTGTGTGATCTACAAATAAGTTTAGCCTCTGATTTTGTAAATTATTTATATAGTCAATGTTTATTTCACATTTTCAGTAATGGCGTATGTTAACTTCTGTCAATATTTCTATTAAGTACTTTCATGAAAATAAAACTTTTTCCTCTTCTTTTCTATCCTAGGAAAAGACTGTGTTTACCATGTTCATAGGATTTGTTTGCTTTTTCACAACTGGTGCAAATAAGGATGGCCTGGTTGTTATTTCCAAAGTAAAACATAAGAAAAAAGCTTTGAGGTGAAAACTGCAAATTTTTTAGTGGGCAAGTGAATCCACAGGTGAGGCTGATCATTGAATTCCTCTTTATGGGAAGATTCACTACTCTCACAAGAATTCCTTTGCACTATGTTATTTTATTGTTCCAGAGGGAAGCAACCTAACAGCATTATGGGCCATAGGAAGGCAGGATATTTTAAGCAGGTCAGTCACAGAGGACTTTGAATTGCTTTCTATAGTTAGTTGAGATCAAGTGAATGGTGACCTACATAGCTGAGAGAATTCTGGTGTTTGTTTGAAGTAATTCGAGCTTTTCAGGATATATGTCTCAGTTGCTAGAGGGAAGTTAAAATAATTAAGTCTAAATCTTGTGTCTAGATCTGTGTCCAAAAGCACAGACTACAGTAATCTCTTAAGAGTGTAAGAGGTAGACACTTTGTGTTTGACTGTTTTTATTATAATGTTTGATACAACTCCTCACAAAAATAAGAAAACTGAAAAGACCACAAGATAGTAAACCTACTTAAAAATGCCCTCAGCTGTGAGATTATTATGGAGAAGATAAATCTCTTTCAAATGCTATTCCTACTTGTATCTATGGCTACCTGGTTATCCTGCTGATTTTAGTGATAGGAATCACCAAAAATCTGCAGTAGGTAGCTGAAATGAAGGAACACGGAGTTTGTGTTTCACTTCTAGATATCCCACACCTTTTTCTCTGTGTCTTGGAAAAAGTAACGTGGGGGTCTTGTGATTCTTGTGGGACAGTAAAAAACAGCAGCTCATACTTTATTGTATGGAATTTAAAGAGACAAAAATGTAAATTTTCTAATATTTTTTAGAGTCAACTGGAGGAGTCAAATAAAAGTTTGGGGTGCAAATACCTAATGTAATGGAATATTGCACAGAAATGTGACTGCACCTATCCCCTGGTCACAGACCAAAGCAGTCACTGATTGAAGATTGTGTAGGTCTCTATTTCTTTAGTTTAGGCTGCATGTCTAAAGATTCAAGATTTTGTTAATTTGATTGTCATTTGTACTTGCTTCTCTGTTATCTCATATTAGGAAACGAAGACAGATACACTATTGCCCAATACTTTCTGAGAAATCCATATTATAGAACATGAACGATTCAAAGTCTGTATTAAGAATTAATTTTATGATGAGTTTTAAGGGGAAAAAAGGATAATTAGTTACACATTCACAAAATATTTAATTTTAAATGAAAATATTTTAGAAGCCTTACTAATGCGAAATGATTTCCAATTTGAATGTTTCTTAAGTCCTGAGAACTGATCTGGACACATTTCTTTGAAGTTTTTGATAACTTTTCACATTGACAGGCCTTTTGCTAATCTTTAAGATACTTATCTTTTAAAGAGCTATGAATAAGAATGAAAAAATGGGCATAATATCAACAAATACTTGAAAATATCAAATATAATAAAATATTATAGATTATTTTTATTGAGATTAAAAACTGTTACATTAATATTCTTTATTAGCTTTCTTGTCCAGTAAAAATTTACATTCAATAAAATCTGCATATGACTTCTTATTTTATTCTTATAATTCTTATTGAAAGAGAAAAGAAAAATAAGACAGGTCACTGTTTGTTAATTCATGCCTTGAATGGTGACTATTGTAGATGTCTGGATTTTGAGGATTACAGAGCTGTTTGGCACAGTCAGAGTAAGTAACCCTGACAATATCTCCACACTATTGATTTTCACATGGGACTATAGGTTTTGTGAGAAAACTTAACAATGTATAAGTGTGCACAGGAATTTCTTCTTGCATAATTTTATATTGAAAAAATATTGAAAAAATTTGCAGCCAGTCTTTCATGCTGCTTAAATCTGTAGATCAGGTGTCTTGGACTCATATTTTGCCAAGAGGTTTATAATTGTCAAAACTTGTTCTTGAAAACTGTGGGTGTGGGTTTTCTTCTGTTCTTTATTGTTTTTTTCTGGTTTGGTCTGGTTAGTTTGAGATTTTTTTTTTTCCTCCCTCATTAAAATCTGGCTTTTGGATTGGCTTTAGCAAAGGACTTGCCTCACTCATGTGGAATAGAATACTGAATAAAAAGGTTAATGTAAGGACCAATAGCTTTGAACAGCCAGAGTTATTTCCAGTTTATTAATGTAAGGAAAAGGGGCTGAATTTTACTCAATGGGAATACATTTCAATTTTAAAAACAAACAAAAATCCCCAAACAAAAAAACCTGCAAAATCAAGAACTTTTAAAATTTAGAAGAGATATGCTTATATTACAGTTTTAAAATAAGGATTTGAAATTCTATTAATTTTCTATTATTTCTTTAAATTTATGCTATTCAGTAATCTATTCTACACATAATTGCTAAAATTTATGTGGACATAACATTGATTCACACAATCTACCCAATGTGTAGAAAATTAATTTTGGGAGGAGAAGAAGGAAGAAAATGGAAGTCAATATCCATTTCTACTCATGGATTCAGCCAGCTGTGCCATTTGAATTGTATTTTGAATCTAAGCAGGCCATTCCATGGTACCCATGAAATTTCTATGGCTCAGCCACTTTCAAAAGTCTCTTTAGTGCTGAAAGGAGTCCTTAAGCTTTACAATCCTGTTAAAGCCTTCATTTTCCACTCAGATTAACCTTTATACTTTGAATCATTGGGGTATTCATCCTTGCTTGAAAGAAAACTGAGGAAGCTATGGGAAGTAAGAGACAGGAGTTCATCGTTTTGAGGTTTGGCTTTTTTGTTTTAATGTGGGGGAAAAATAAACCTCTCCTTCTGAGCCCTACAAATAAAAATGCCTCATTCTAAGGAAGAGACATAAACTATCAAATGCAATGAAATGTTTTTGTTAAATAATAAGCAACAGAAGCATAAAGAAATAAATATTTTTCATAGAGGTAAAATATATACAACTATAAAATCATAAATATACTGGAGAATTATAATATGAATTTGTAAATTGTATGCAAATAGCTTGAAACCAGATCTACAAAGACATAAATAAAGCAACAAGACTGAAAGGTTTATATGTTGGCTTGTTTATAGAGTAGCACAAACATTTTTCTTTTTTAATTGGCAATTAATTTTCGGCAGCCATCTAGGTACTTTCATGTCAAATTACTTTCCCTATACTAAACAAGATTAGGCATCCAAGCAGCAAAGCACTTATGTGAAAAGTGAGAAACTGACTGTCAAGTAGATATTTTCCACATATAACCAATTAAAATGTTTCCTTTGTGATGAATGGATGTTGTAATTCCACATCTTGTATTTCCACTTTGGTCTGCACACCTGCCTAACTTCATGGTTCTAATGTCTGAAGATAGATAAAGGCAATACTGAGTTTTCTTACTGTTCCTCTTGCTCTTTAACTCCAGGACAAATGTGGTATACAAGCATCTGTTATTGAGGTCTGAGTCATAAATAATATATCCAACCAGTAATGCTGCCCATACATATTTTAGTTCAGATGAATACCCACATACAATGGATGAATGTAAGCTTTTTAGCAGGTCATTGCTTTGATGATTTTTTTTCTTTTTCCTCAATTCAATATTTTTTCAAGATATCTCTACATTTAAATGAAGGGCTACTGACACATAAGGTATAAAGTAATGTATTATTGATACTCTTCAAATGAATTACATAAAAAGGAAAATATTGATTTTAAAAAGATGTATCATTTTTCTTATTTCACAGAAGACTGATGCAGGTTCATGTGGCTATCAATATTATTTGAATTAATGCATATTCCTTACTATTGATTGCTTTAACAATGATTGTCATAACTGATTTATGGGCACTTAGGCATGTTAAATTTTTAAAAAGGCAAATATCAGATTTGTATATATAGATGGATTGACTTGAATAAACAAGATTGCTAAATGTTAATGACAGAGTGTTTGATGGAATTTACATTATAATACATTATGTTCAATACTTTGTTTTTAAAGTGCTACTGAAAAACCGCAAAGTTTTCTTTTAGAAATTTTACTTTAGGACAGATTCTTTTACTCTCATTCATGGTATCTTATTCAACAAGTCATACCTTTTATTTCAGTGGGATTTATTATAAGTAAATAAAATAAAATAAAGAGAAAAGGCTAAATGTACCTTAAAAGTCAAGAATGGCACTTATTCAACTGGAACCTAAACAGAAAAAATGTGTGGGATGGAGGGAGCCCAGACTTTTCACATGAGATGACTGTCTTTAAAGCAAAAATAAACGCGGGTTAGAAAAAATAACCAGAACACAGTGATGGAAGTGAGTGAAAAGAATTTATTGTACATAGAAGTGAAATTCTCTATTTCAGAGGAAACACCTTGAATTACAGAGAAAAATCTCGGACAGCACAGTACAGCAACTTGAACTACCCAAGCACTCTGTTATAGTGAATAAACTGTTTGGGGGACCACCTAGAAAGTGCACGAATTTTTTTTCCTGTGTGTATGTCTAAAAGAACAATATGGGCTGAAGTTGGACTCAGAAGAGTGTGCTAGAGAAAAAAGTAAGGATTCATTTCACATTAAGTTCAGTATCCATAGGGTTGTTAGTTTTCTAAGATGAATCAATTCACCCACAAATAATAAATGGGGAAAAACACCTGAAGGACAATGCATCTAAATTTTAAATGGGTTTGCAAAATAGGTGATACTTGTGAACCATTTTTTCTTCCCATTGACTGGAAAGGGAAACCAAGATGATTACTTTAGCTTTACTAGACTATGTGGTAAATATTTCAAATTAGGTGAAATGAATTCCATTATTTGGACAGTCCTTATAAATGTCCCAGTAAGTAAAAATACCTGGATTCTGTTAGGACTCAAGGAAATTAAGAATGGCCAGGGTTTAAGTTAGAAGCCAGGACAAGAATCTGCAGTATATCCATCAAGACCGTTTCACTAGGATCGTTTTCACATTAGCTTGACACCAGTTAACCAACCTTTCTGTCAGAAGAAATCTTGAACTAAGCAGAGGAGCATTTAAGGAATATTTTGTTCGATCCAAATCCTAACTTTTGAGTTCATTTTAATCATGTTGGTATCTTTCTGACTTAATTGTATCATGCTGTATTTAGGGATAAGCTTGAATTTACACTGCTGTTTGGTTCATATATTTGCGTTGGTTTGGGTTGTTTGGGTTTTTTGAAGAGACATACATAAAAATTTGATCAAGGAAAGAGCATTAGGGTTAAGGAAAGAGCATGGTTAACTTTTTAACGATGCATTTTTTAAAAGATAATACCTCACCTCAAAATCTTGAGGGGCAAGAATCCTAAATTCACATGGTATTTAAATGTAAAAATATTTATTGCAGTTACTAATACACCAAATATCTAGACAGCCTTTGCATCAAAAACATTTGGATGGGTTTTTTTGTTGGCAACATCTTTTTAAATTACAACTGCAATATTTCTAATATGTATTAACTTCATATTTAGAGCTCAATTGCATCTCACTCAACTCTCACATAGTTGCAACAAAGCAGCTGACATCTGATAATCCTTGAGATGCCCTGAATTCTGTCACTCTTTTATGACCCAGATTTGGATTAAATAGACTACAAAGAAACTTACCATTTTTTAAATTCACAACTTATTTACTATGTAATTGCATAGTAAATGCAGTACAATTACAAGAAAATCAGGGATCTTATTTTAGTTAAAAAAGTAAGACATTCTGCACCTAATAATGTGAGAATCATGGCAATTGCACTACAAAAATTAAATATCATATAATTAAAAGTATGTACTGTAGATTTTATTTAGTAGAAGAACAGACTCACAGAGACTGTCACCTTAGTTTTTAAACTTTCACAGCATTTCATGCTGTGATTGAGAACATTTTATATTCCTTTATATACTCATACCATACCTTTCCCACACAAGGGATAAATTAATCTTTGCAATGTATTCAAAGTCTACACCAGAAAAAAATATAATAGCCATTGGCAAAATATGTTTAGAAAATAGTCTTGAAAGCTGGTGGTGTGATTCAGAAAAGCAGTTTGTTTCCCAGTACACACAGACTTTTTTCCTGTGTCTTATTATGCTTTTGTGGCAACTTCTGGGCTAAGGAGCCTGAAAGCATGTCTTGCATCCCATGATCATATATTCACACTGGTTGTATCCTAAATTTATGTTAGGTGAGACGTGGGTGTATTTTACTATGTATTGTTGTTGCTACTGTTAGGAGTTTTCAACCAGCTTCCACGAAGAATAAATTCTGAGGAGACCTTGATTAGATAGCATCCATAGCTGGCTCTAAAACCTAGGAAGCCTCAACGGTGAGAGGAATGGGATACTGGGGCAAAAGAATAAGTCTAGATCTAGTTCAAGACCTTGAAACCACTGTGGCTTATCTTATCTGACTGAGAAACAAGGACAATTTTTTTTTTTTCAGAACATGAAGACAGGAAAAGAGCAGTATCACTACTAGCAGTACGAACTCACAGGTTAGAAGTAAGCAAAGCTTACTTAATTGTACATGGTATTGCTCTAGTAGGGTCCTTTTTTTCAGCAGTAATAGAAAATAATAATAGAAAACAGGCTAGTGTGTCTGGGAGGCCTTCAGTATATCCCCTGAATGAATCTAATTCTTACATCTGAATGACTCTTACCATGTGAATTATCGCACAAAAATTTACAAATCCATTACTACAGCATTTCTATCATGATACAGAATATGCTGCAGTCTTAGCTGGTTTATACATCCTCTCTGGAGGACATTTTTTCCCATCTGCCAGAGGAACTGTCATTTGAGGAAGATCACAAAGTCCCATTGAAAAAATAATTTCTCCACGGATAATGACTTACAAGGAAGAAGAGGTATGTTAGCCCTTCAAAAGCAAGTCTTCATGACTGATGAGTGAAATGCAATTTACTATTGATGTTAATGTGTAAATGTGGAGTAAATGGGTTTGTTGAATTTTAACTGAGTCCTCCATGTATGCTGTAAAATTTCCTAAAAGTTACTATTCTGAACAGTACAAGGAAAGAAAATACTGTCTCTCTCTTCCTGGTGTGACTTTATCAGCAAAGCCTTCATACCTTCGTGTGCCAGAGCAGCTTGGAGAAGGAAAAGACTTATAAGATTCATTAAATTATCATTATTCACTGAGTCAGTGATGTTACATAGTATGGTCTTTACTCTGGGAATGATCTAAGGTACTGTGCTTGGCTTTGCAATGAAATTGGCCAAGATTATCTCTTGGATCAACTACTACACTTCAGAGAAAAAGGAAATAACTACTTTCTGAGGAGTGAAAATTTCTTAGATTATATGAATTTGTCTGTAATGGTAATTTGAGACGATTTAATTAGCCCATTGGAAATCCTGGACATAACTGATGGAAACCTGGAAAACAACATTTTGTTTTACCAACTGGAAATGCAAATCAAAACGATGAAAAATAAATTTTTTGAGCTGTAGTGCAACAATGGTTCTGATAATCACAATGTGTGTTATGCTTACAATATGAATCCATTCTGGTTACTAAAAAGTGTGTCATTTTTGAATTATAGATGGATCCAGGCACACAGACAACTGGCCCATTTCTAATCAGAAAAAAAAAGTAACTCCATACAGACTTTATACCATAAAGAGGCATCAAGATTGTCTTGAATGATGACATTAATATTTTTCTATTGCTCTTGGAACTTTGCTTAGTACACCCAACATATCCTGTTTGCCTTTTTGTCCGTTACATTATGCTGATATGTCTTGATGATGTCTGTGGTTCTGATACCATTCTAAAGACAGTTTTCATTGTATATACACTGAGAACAGTTATTTTTGTTTTGGGCTGGAGTCCATAGTTATTTTAAAACCTGCAAACACATTACACTTTGCCAGTCCAACTGAATCTTTCTCAGACATCCTGTATCAAATAATGCATGACCTCCTTGTTTCACAACATAAGGATTTAACATATGTTGTTTACAGTTATATGTTACCTTCACCAGTATAACACTCAGGGGAGTGAGGGGTTTTGTAGTATATGTTTTAAAACACTGAAATGTTCTGCAATTTCACCTTCTTAAGTAGCCTCTGACAAACCTGCCATGAGATTACAAGAAGCAGAGGACTCTGGATAAAGCTCAATTTTATATTGCATTGCTTTCAGTTGCAAAGGAATTCAAATAATAACTTCTAAATTAAACAGCTGTGGAGATGTTAAGGTATTCTCCATGGACTCTATGCTGTCGTCTGCAAGCTGATGATTCTGGAATTCTCAGGTATTGTCCCCATGAGGTGCTTTTTTGCACTGACCTGTACATCTTTTCTGTGTATGTCCCAGTTTCTTTGCACAGTGTTTGTCCTTGAACCAGCAATAATTGGCACTGTGAGACTGTGTTTCATAATAAAAATATACAACCTGTAATGTTCCCTACACTGTACTTTCTGCTCTTCTCCTGATGTGTTTGTTGCTAAATAGATTTCTGATACTTTCATGACACCTTGCCATCTTCAGTAGCAGTCCAAATTAAAACAGTAATATTGAATATATATTTTCTTAAAGCAACCATAATTAGAAGATTATTTGTGTTTTCATAATTTTGCATGCTATATATGATATGTCCCTTCAGACTTAAGATTTTCATTGAGATCACTTGTCTACTGCAAATGCATTTCTTTAGTTCATCATCATTTCTTTAGTTCAACTCATGGCTGAGTTTTTTGGTTCTGTTTTCTTTAACCAGTCTGTAAATATTCTACAATCACTAGCAACTTCTGAATTAAGGTAAATTTGTAGAATTTCTGCATTTTCAGCAGAAATTTTGGTTTAGGACTGTGTTTTTGTGAAGAAGCAGAAGATATGCAACTACATTTAGGTTCAACTCCTACTAAACTACATGGAAGTGCTACCTTTTTCTCATCACTAATATAATTACTGACTATATCCTGTCACATTCTTTCAGTGTAGATGCTTCAGTCCTCTACTGAGCCCTCAAATGAGAATGTCTTCCCCAGGCAGACAGTTTAAGTTCCTTTTCCTTCTGTATTTGAGGTGCACTGCACCAGTGCTGCAGGATGTGGTTTTAGCTCTACTTTTAATCTCCAAATTATTTGTCTTTTACTCTACGTGTGGAATAGGGTCTTGTGTTTGTCAGTAGTTATTGTGTCTTGCTTGCTTGCGGCAGAGAATCTCAAATAATGGTGTGTATTACCTGTGTAGGAGTGCACACAGCATGTGGCTATCTCAGAGCTGCAATCCCTACAGCTTGTGACAAGCACATAACTCCATGGCTCTTGAAACAAGGTTGGTTCTTTGAAAAGATGTTCATTTCACAGAAGGAGCTTGTGTTATCCAAAGTGAACACCAAAGCTGTGTACCAGGTAGTAGACATTAACAAATATCCAACACTCTCCTGCATATAACTTACAGAGGGTGTGCAGTACAGTTTGCCTTTTTTATATTTACAGCCCCAAAGGTATTTTATTTGTAACTAGAAACCATTTTGAGGTCATAAGGATAAGCTATAAGGATGAAGTTCAACAGCAAAATAATAAGCCTTGTTCTATGCAGAATTATATCTTAAAGGAATTGATAAATATCCTAGTCATATATTTTGCACTTATATATTAATACTGAGAGATTCTATACGAAGCATCATGCTTACCCAATTCTCAGCTTTCTGAGTATGAAGGGATGTTTGGGTATACATTAACAGTCTTAATTTTCAGAAAAAGACTGGTTTTGTGGAATTGCTTTATTATAAAGGATGTGCTAGCAAGTCAGGTTTCTGAGAGAGGGGAGCCTCTGGATAATTTTTCAGATATTTAAGCCTTAAGTACTTAACAAATAGAATAAAAACTATGCTTTACCTCCTACAAAGTTAGGTTTTTTAAGATAAGCACTTAGCTGCAAAAGCAAGAGATCTAAATGGACACTGTCATCAAGCAGCTAGGCTATCATTTTATGTACTACCATCAAAAGTATTTTGGTCCTCCTATCTATACAAAGGAGGCTAAATAGGGAGAGAGCTTTTTATGGTAGTGAAGCCAAGCAACAGGGATCCCTGTCTCAGTATGCAGGCATTGACAGGGAGACTGGGAAAAGTACAGAAACTCTCAGCCTCTGCAGGTGACTCATATCAAGTGAGAAGCAAGAGTATTTTCTCAAGGATGGTCTATTATTGCACTGAGATGCATAGAACGCCATGGAGCAAGGTATCCTGTAGCTGACAGAATTAGCTTTACTGGAGGTACTCTGTAAGGATTCAAAGAATGAGCAATCCCTTTATAAATGCACGTGAAGTCCAGTGTATACAAACTTTGTGGTGGAACTTCCTATGGAGTGTGCCATAGCCATATGGAACTTCTTGGTAACTCTCTGGCACTCATAGCCAACTCCTTGGCAATGATGTCTTGGAAAGAAGGAGAAAAAAAGAGTGGATCATTTGGTTACCAAACTCAGCTATATGAAGAAAGTATCTCTTTCCTGATAAAGGCCTGTGTCTTGTCCATGGAAAAATTGTTCAAGGATCTCCAGTTATTTAAAGAAGTGTCCCATGCCCCACCAGTATAGAACAGATTCTCTGCTACTGGGGGCCGGTGTCTCTGATGCCTTAGGTTTTAGCTTTCATATTTTCCAGATTCTGTACTACTTTCGTATATAACTCTGAACCTCATATAAAGTGTTAGCAAGTTCTCCTCACAGTCTAGTTAGGCAAAACAATCCTTTTCCAGCCCGAGAACCAAGGACACTGTTGCAGCTTCAGGCACAAAAAGTGTAAACAGCAGTGAATTGAGGAGAGCAGTCTGGGAGAATTGAACTTCATAACCTTTGAAGCTGTAATTGGACAATTAACCCCAGTATGTAAATGGACCAAAACTTATAAATGTGTGAAAATATGTGATCCATTGTCCATCTTTGGTGTAGCCATGGCCAGGCCCTTGTACTGCCCAAGGTGAGCCCTTTGAAGGCCTTTTAGTAAATACTTTTTTTATTCCTTTAACGCTATGTAGCCTCTGTTCTAGGTAGCCTCTCAAGGCATCACCCCCCCACCTCCTCTCTGTTTGAGATCATCTAGAATCTCTCTAATCACAGAGAGAAATGAGATCCTCCAGATCACAAGTTTGTTTTTAAAACAGGCAGGAAGAATGGCTTTCCATTGACTGCAGATGGAGCCAGGAAAAACAGCTTAACACTTAAATTTCAGATGTCTTAATTTAGGTGAGATTAATCTCTTCCCATGAGTGAGAGATTTCTTAATGACTCTTTTTAAATAGGGAAAAACTTAATATCTTTCTATGCCAGAAATATTATTAGGCCAAATTAATATTCTTCAGGTTATTTTCATCTTATTATCTTGAAGGTATTGTTAAAATCCAACCGGAACTTACAATACCACAAATGTAATACTATTGTGAGGACAAATACATGTGATTGAAGAACTTGTTAATACATGAATAAAGTAAAAATTTCATATTATAAAGTTTATTTTCTTTCAAGAAAATTCTAGATATAAGATAGTTAATAATGAACTACGAAGTTTAATAACAAACTATATCTATGTCAGCATTTTTTTGAGTGGATTTATTCACCTTTTATCCCTTTAAGATATGTAATAGACATGTTAATCACAAAGCCCTTTTTTTTCTATTAAAAATCCACACAGAACTGGCAGATACGACATTACCTGCAGAGAACCTGTGCCTCTCCAAAATGGCAGTTAAAATTGAGGTAGGACACTCTAGTGCTCTCACATAGTGCTTATGTTTAAGCAACTGAACCATGCTGTTATGAAGTACTACATGATTAAAATCATGGAGGAGTTGATGGAACTGTAAAGCATTTTCTGAATTCATTAAATGTGGTTTGTTTTTGCACAATCAAGATTACAAGATTAATTTTTTACTTTCTTTGATTATTCAATTACAATTTTTATATTGGCATTTAAAAGTTAAAACCCAAATATATTTGGTTTATCTGACAAGCAACAATGAGTCTTCCATGGGCCAAAATTATCAGAGCACAGATTATCAAATACAGCCTGAATTTACAATCACTTGTTGTGCCTAATTAATAAGGGTTCATGGTGAAGGAACATCTACCCTTAAAGTCACTGAGGAAATATTTCCGTAAGGTCAGTTGTGGAGTATTTGCAAATGTAGGGTATTTATATGATAAATACACAACTGTAGAGTGCTCTTTCCACAGATTGGACAGAACATCTCCTAATGCAGAATCCTGCCTTTGATGCAGTAATTGTATCTCCTGAAGAGATGAAAGAGAATGAGCTTCACCTGAGGAGACATGCAAATAGTACAAATTCTAGTCCTAATTGCTAATGAATCAATTTTCATTGCAAAATTCAGAACAGAATGTTTGCAGTACACCCTCTGAAGTTTTGTCATGTCATGTTTTAACTTATTTATTGTATTGTCCTGGGAAAATGATTTCATATGCTGGCATCTACAGCACAGTATGTAGCCACATGCTCTGTTAGTCAGGAGCTACTATTCAATCTTATAAGCTCTTATACTGTATGTTGAAACACTAGTGCAGTCGACGTTGCTTAATTGCTGTCTAAGTCCTAATAACCTCAAAGAGAATAAGAGCAGCTACTGGCAATTTAACAGCACTAACATCGCAAGATGAATCTAGGTAATGGATATAACATGTGAGGGACCAGTGGGCTAATTTACTTAAAACAAAATGTGATTAAATGATCTGAATACAAAATATCTTCAGCAGGTCAGGTACTTCTACACCGCATGACAAACTGTTGGATGGATGCCCAAACCAGCTCTGGAAAGCCAGTATTTCTAAACTGTCAGTTCAGAAAACAAATGTATTATAGCCTGGAGCAAACTTCACATTTTCTGAGGCAAAGGTGAGTCAGAAGTACTGCATTAAAAGTGCAGCTATGAAGCTCTGAGGAATGTGATCAAAATAAGTTCCAAGTGGAGAGATAGAGGAAATAGGAAATACTGAAGTATGATTTGTCTGACATATTTAGATGTCTAACTGAGAAGAGGTAGATTGTATCCTAGAGTGCCTATTTATTTCCTTGGTGTATAGGTGAACTATACCGATAGATAGATAGATAGATAGATAGATAGATAGATAGATAGATAGATAGATAGATAGATAGATAGATAGATAGATAGATAGATAGATAGATAGATAGATAGATAGATCTGGCTTGATTCATTTGGATGCAGTTCAGAGATGTGACACATAGTCTTAGAAGTGCTGGTTCCCTTCTGCTGTGGTAGGCATAGGCCAGATGTAATTAAAACATCTCAGCTGGTATTACTAGCCTCTGTCATAAAAGCAAACTCAACAGCACAGTGTAAGTGTGAGAAAATGAGACTGTATCCATATCTCAATCACTGAATGTGAATATCTATCTGAGGGCTCTATTTTCAAGCACTCATTATATTCTACTTCCTTGTAGGAGAAGGGATTTTATTGTTTAAGAATCTTAGTGTCATTTCTTTCCTAGATTAGTTTCAGGTGCTACTGCTGAATGTGTACGCATAGGTGTTTTATTTGAGAAACTTGGTAGAGATAAATACACAAAAATCCAGTACCTTTTGATCAGTTTTTCTTGACTTCTTCATCCTGCAATGATTTAGTGCCTGAAACTGAACTTCAGCAAAGTTTGAATTTAACACAACAACAAGTCAGGCCTGAAACTATGTGAAAACTAAAATGCCTTCTGGTAAATGTAGCACAAAACAGCAGGTGAAGAGATGGCTGCATTCGAGCTAACCTGATTACCTCCCACTTGGGACAGATCTCCATTTTCTGCTAGATTTTACCTGGTACAATGTGTGTTTCTGCATCGTGTTTTTGAGTGTTTTGATGGAATCATTTTTCAGACTGGAACAATGCTAAGATTGAATTATAGGCCTTCTCAACGGAATAAAGTGCCCAGAACTGAAGTGTAAAAGATCAGACATGAAAAAAATGGCTCAACTCAGGCCTGGAATATGCAGAACTGAAAAAAGCTTCTCAGATCTTTGTAGAAGTCTGGATTGTCTCTTCACAAAGTTCTTGTTTCTGTGAACGTTTTGCAAAGCAGCAGCAAAAAGGAGATGGACTGCAACACACAAGTGTATGTTTTATCAGTCCCACATATACATCCTTTACCTCCATTTATTAAAACTTAAAGACCTCTCAGATTCACAGACAGTCATTAGTGGGGATGAGAGACTTTTATTTATAAGCTCTGATTTAATTCCATGTGAATACAGTCCATTGTAGTTGATGTAGACATCAACAGTGAGCTGGGCAGCTGTCTCATGCCTGTGTTACCAATATTACAAAATGGTTCATGAGCAGATTTTGCTCTGTTCTTTGTTAAAATGTGAATTATACTTACTTACTTCCCTTTCAAGTGAGTGAAAACTGAAGATAAAGATTAAATTTTGGGTTTTTTCAGCTGAAAAACCAGAAAATCCTTGTATGTATAAAGCATTTCCCTTTGAATACAAATACAGAGGCTCTTCACTTACTAATAAATAATGAGGAAAACTTAAAAGATATATAGAATATTTAAAAAAATCACAGTCATTCTCCTGACAAAATTATTCCATTAGTGGTCCTGCCATCTAGGAATGAAGTGTAGTCATTATCTGTTTATGTCAATCTTAATGTGTGTATGTTCATAATGCAGTATTTCAACCTCCTTGTGTTTTAATTGCCATGTGAGAATGGCAATTCTCACGCTGTGAGAATACCATGAGGGATTTTAGCTTGCTATCTACTGTGTGTTGCCAACATTTCCTTAATTTAGGAAGGCTTATAAAAGTAAGACATAGTTAAGTTGGCATGATTTCTCTGCGACTACTATATGGTAGCTACATTTTATCACCTTACTTTCCTCTAGGTGCTTACACACTGACTACTTTAATAAATGTTCTAGCAATTTACTAGCTATTGAATTTAAACTTGCTGTTCTCTAATTTCCTAGATTGATTCTTCTGCTGTTTTAGTGGAGGCTATCCAATATTTTAGGGAATTCATTTCCCAGAAAGGAAAATGTAACACTCTGAATACTCTTTACTATCACCTTTTTTTATCTCAGGTGTACTCTCATGATTCTCTAATGTCAGTTTTAGAATATCTGTGCACAGTATGAACCTCTGTTGTAGTTCTTGGTCCTTGGTCCCTTTGAGTTACATTTTAATCCAGAAGAATTCCACTGAAATGCCTTCAGTCCATGTAAATGGCCTAAATACCTGAGAAGAAAATGAAGCCTTAGGAGCTCTGGGTAAGAAATTCTTCACAAAACTGAATAAAGTGAGGTCACAGACTCTGAAATATGACAGCATTTGCCATTCTTTGTGATGAAATCTTTCTTTAATTTGCTTCCACACTGTATAAAATGTAAATAAATAATAACTAAAAATGAAATAATATTTTTTATTCCAAAACTTGCTAATGGATGGAGTATTTCTTTATAATTACTACCAGATATAAAAAGTTATGATTCAGTTGAATGCATTTATATTCCAAGTGACTACCTTTTTTACACCTCTACTCCAGGGAGAAGAGGCTTGTACCAGCTGCTGAGCAACAGAAGGTGATGAAAGGTTTAACACCAATAAAATACTTGTGTAAAGATGTAACCTTATAGAAAAAAAAAAAAAGGAGAAAAGAGAAAAGGGAAAAGGAAAAAAAGGAAAAGGAAAAGGAAAAGGAAAAGGAAAAGGAAAAGGAAAAGGAAAAGGAAAAGGAAAAGGAAAAGGAAAAGGAAAAGGAAAAGGAAAAGGAAAAGGAAAAGGAAAAGGAAAAGGAGAAAAAGAGACATTAGGGGACTGCAAATCTAAGCTGTATGCTAGTGCCAAAAGACACAGCAGCATCTCTCTCAACTTGCTAGGCTTGCCAAATTCACTGGAGTAATGTCCATTATAATAACATCTTCCAGCAAACAGCAGTGCAGGGTTGCTGCTGTCTACCAAAACAAGGCAGCAAGTCCTTCGAACAGTATGAATTGCATCTAGGTTCTTCCCCAAACACACAAAAACCCCAATGACTCCCTCAAAAACTATCACACAGGAAAAAAAGGAACTGCACAGTTTTTGTATTTTCACAAATTCAGGACATTTTATTTAAAAAGCTCTTAACACTTTATCATATTCTTAGTGAAATTCATCACAGTATAGCTCTAAAAGCTGTCCCCTTAGTTAACTTGCTGTAATTATACTCAGTAATTAAATGAGCAATTGACTGGCCTGATAAAAAGGACTCCACATAAGCATGAGTGAGCCCATGCTTATTTGTAAGAAAACAGTTGGCAGATAACACACCTCTTCTGCATGACCAGAAAATGCTCTGTTCATGGCTCCAAGATCCTTTAGGTTGGTGTTTTACCAACTGCCTGCTGATACCTATTTTTCATCAGGGTTACACTTTCAGTCCAATTGTGGCAGTCTTTTTTAGTCTTATCCTATATGCTTGTGGGACATCTGAGGTCTTCCCATGATTTTGTAGTTAGTGAAAAGACAAAGAATCAACATCTTAATTTTCAGTCACTAAACTGTAAACAAGGTATGCTTTGATCATATTTTTTTTGTTCCTTTATGATATTTTTATGCATTTTGCATTAAATGATAATTTAATAAAAACTAGAAGAAGTGCAGAGTCTGGATTTCAGAGCAGTGATCTTCAGACTGAGTTCAGAACTGGCAGTCTTGAGGTCACAGAGATGCAGCTCTGAGTGAAGGATTTAATTTTTTAGGTAATATTGATAGTAAATTGTAAACTCTTGACTATGAGAGTCTCACATCATGGTTTTCATAGTGCTAGAGCCTGGACAAAATCGTTATTTGAATAGTTTGAATATATGAATAGAAGCTTCAGGTTATAAGTAAAGTTACATAAATTCAGTTTCTGACTGAAGGCATTGTACTATATTAACTTGAAGAGAACTTTGTTTGCTAGATTCAAGTAATATTCCAATTAAAGATAAAGCAGGAAAAAAAAAGGCAGTATAATTTCTAATATGGTTAACAATTGGACTTCTTAATATTAAACATATTTCTTTTTCTAAATAATCATATGGCCTTTTCTACTTTTGCTCCAAGAGAAAATATGATTTCAATCCTCAGGTGAAATCCAAAGTCAAAACAAGGTTAAAAATCTGTAAGAAATTGCCTTCTTGTACAAACCAAACCTGAAAATTTTTCTTAGTCCTTGCCTTGGCACAAGCTTCTCAAATCTGTGCAAAACACTTTTGAAAAATTATCAAGTCACAGCGTTATTAAGTGAAGTCATTTTGTGTTTACTTTGCATACATGGATGTATGCATCATCAGATGAAAAAGAATAGAAAATAAACCAGACCAAGTGCCCATAGATTAAACATCCTGCTGTAACTACTGATGGGTATTAAAAAAAAAAAAAAAAAAATTCTATATGAAAGCATCTTAAAAATGCAAGTCACAAAGCTAGAATTCTTGCCCATTATAGATGTAGTAATAACTTTCTAATTAGAGAATTCATTGCTACACTGCATAATCAGCTTGTTGAAGGCATGCATTATAGTAAAAAAAACTCAACAACTCAATACTAACATAACTGTCCCATTAAAGTCTTGATTAAATTTATAACAATAATGCAATATCATTATACTTTCATAAATTAGAAGACAAATTGTATATATATCAACTAACGCACTTGTATCTTTTCAAGAGGATGCAGGTTTAATTTAAAGTAAAATAACTCCAATTACATTAATTTCTTAAGTAGGAGTGTGACATATATAAACTCTCCACAAATATATAAACTAAATATTTCTACATCTCAACTGTATTATATAAGGGTTTCAAAGAAAGTTGTAATATATAATATCAATGACTATGTATATATATGTATGTGCCATATAAATGACATAGAGTAACATCAAAAGCAGCAGGTATGAGCAATGACAATTGAGATTATCTATTGCAGATAAGCTGACCTATCCAGGTTGAGTCCCACTGCTCCTGTTTGGTCAGCAGGCACCTTTTACCATCTGCTTTACTTATATTGGCTCAATCTTTTCTTTCATTATACAAGAGAGATATGGCCAGATGGCTGTTTGGATCCAAAATGCAGTCTGGAAATCAAGAATTTTCAAGCTCCGATTTAAAACTTAGATTAAGTTTATGAGACTTTAATACAGGACAGTACTGATACCTGAACATGCAGTTTGTATGAACATTTATAAGTAAGAAAACGAAGACTGGTTTTGATATAGCAGGGTTTTATATCTAATACCAAAATAACTGAATGAAATGTTCATAGGTCAACCAGAACTTAGGCAAAAAGTTCTTAAAGACAATCTCAAAAAGATTATATACATCACTCCCAGGATCAAAACTCCTCTTATCCTTAAAAAAACCCTCTACATCATTGGTCTGTAACTATTCCAATAACATTTTTGAAACTATATTATATATGAACTCAGAAATTGAATAACAAATTGGCTTTCTTATAATCATTAGATAATCGACCAGTCATTTAAAGACTCTATGCTGAAGTTCAGTCTCAAAGAAGCATATGACCATAAGACAAAGACTGCAGAAACAAAAAGAAGCCTGGGTCAAAGCCCCAGTACATATATGAGAGTCCACATGGCTGGCAATTTACTTTAAAATGTAGCTAATGAATATTTGTCCAAGCTTGCTTCTCTCCTCCAGAGAGCACAGAGTTCGAAAATTTGATATGATTATTATTATGTTTGTATGGTACCTCAAATGTAGTATAGAAGGAAGATCCCATCTTTAATCTTGTATTAAAGTGAATCTTTTTAAAGGAGAAAATAAAGCATTTTATCAACAATTTCTTCAGGAAGATAGCTATTAAACTGGAAATCTGAATCACGTTAGAGTAATAAAATATATCGGTTCGCTATTTTTTTTCTTCGTCCCTTTCCCAGACTGTTCTGCAAAACAGTAATTCTGCCTTACCTTGGAGAAATTATTTCAGTTTTTTTCTCCCCCCTTGCTTTCAGCTCACAGAGATATCTTTGTGAGAAATTTTGTTGTTATTTAGGTTTTTTTGGAAGTATTACAGAACAGAAACCATGAGCTAGCTAAAAGGAATGGGATTCTAGTGAATAAGACATCACATCAGTATCCTAATCATTTCACAGCCTAAAGACAACTGCAGTGAAGCCAACAAAAGAGCAAGTTGAGCCTGCCAATAAGCCAGATGCTGCTGTTGAAAAAGAAATTTCTACGGCTTAACATCTGGGCACTGTGAATACCTTTCAGAAATGAAGGAAATAACTATTCTACACTGAGATACAGAGAATGTTTATTAAAATGTTTCACCAGCAGATACTCTTATTACAAAACTATCATTAGAAGGTATTTATTTTGAAGCTGAATTTTTTAAAAGGAAAGGAACGTAGAGGACCATCCTCTATACTTTAAAGCAGCCCTTGTACTCAGTTTGACTTAACAAGAGTGGTTGATAGGTATCTTGAAATCAATATGGCAGCTAATGTGCGGGTATCACACACTCAATTTTATTTGACTTACTTGTAAACATAGCTTTACTTGTGATGTTAATGCATTTTCTGCAGGTCATCTGGAGATGTTTTTTTTGCCTAGCAGTCCCACACTGGATGCAAGCTTTATCAAAGGTGTTGACTAAAACAGTAAGTAAATGAATGCTGCACAAGGTAATTTTGATATCACAGAATCACAGAATCACAGAATCATTAGGTTGGAAGAGACCTTCAAGATCATCGAGTCCAACCCATGCTCTAACACCTCAACTAGACCATGGCACCAAGTGCCACATCCAGTCTTTTTTTAAACACATCCAGGGATGGTGACTCCGCCACTTCCCCAGGCAGACCATTCCAGTACTTTATCACTCTTTCTGTGAAAAACTTTTTCCTAATATCCAACCTATATCTCCCTTGACGCAGCTTGAGACTGTGTCCTCTTGTCCTGTCAGTTGTTGCCTGGAGAAAGAGACCAACCCCCACCTGAGCACAGCCACCCTTCAGGAAGTTGTAGA
>VYXD01003420.1:863953-895197 GCA_013397195.1 Hylia prasina | reverse complement strand
GGACTCAGCACTTGGACTTATTAAACTTCATCCTATTGGACTCTGCCCATCCATCCAACCATTCCAGGTCTCTCTGCAAAGCCTTCCGTCCTTCCAACAGATCGACACACGCTCCCAGCTTAGTGTCATCTGCAAATTTACTAATGAAAGATTCAATACCTTCACCCATATCATCGATAAAAATATTGAATAGAGCTGGCCCCAGCAGAGACCCCTGAGGGACACCACTGTGTTTCTTTAAGGACTGTAGTTTGAAATTTTTTTTCCACCTGTGTAGGAAGAGAGGGAATGAAATTTTGGGCATAAAGATGGATATTACATTGCATTGGCCATCTTCTCCAACAGCAAGAACAAGCAGATAGGGTGCCTGTATATTTAACATATTTCAGTCTGTTAAGAAACCAGTTCAAGCAAATTGGCACAGGCTTTCCATTACCACAGTGCACACTTTGAATAAACTTTTACAGAAATCTGAAATCATAACAAGTCACAATTCTGAACTGATAGAGAAAAGGTTGCTACATGAAGTCCTTAGCTATGTTTTTATTCACTATTGATTTTATGTGGGAAGCAGAATAGTGGCAATAGACACTGTGATGAAATTCTGGTATAGCTGAGTCATGCTCTATAGTCATTGTAGTTATGGCATCACCAGCATTACCATGATGTCTTAGGGCACACAAACCTGGAGTTATATCCTTTACGACTGTAGCTTTATTTCTTGACTACTAACAACTGCATTTTATTTCATTATCTAAAAAAGAATAGTTCTTAAATTTATGCATTAATCTTTTAAAATAAAGAGGGTGTTTGATAAAACAAACAGTGCAACATTACATTTTTTCAAGTGAGTAGAAATGCATCAAGAATAAATGATACCTAGTTTCCAAGTAAGAGTTTTTTGAAGTACTGACCAGGGAAAAGAAAATTTACCACAGTTCAGGAATAATGCTCATAGCCTTTATTTCCACATAATAGTCAGAATTTCAGGTCTCAGTAATTTTTTTTCTCCCTTGGGTAATATTTTACAGCCATTGACCTTAGAACCAGTCACTATTTATTTGCTGCTTTTTTTTTTTCAAGTGCAACATACACAATTTCATGTTTCCAGTAGTGTGTTTGAGAAGCATAAAACCAAGTAGAAGAATAAGAAAATGGTTCCCAAATGCTGAAAGAAGCTGAGTAATTTTAAAAACCTCAAACCTTAAGTGGGCTGCAGCAGCTGGTGTATCCTGTGTTCAAAAATTGCTGGTTCAAGTCATAGACCTTTTGTAAAACCATTGCTTGATGTTCAGTATAGGAAAAACCCCCAAGTTGAACAACAAGGTGTGCTACAAAATTTTCTTTATTATTAATAATTCTTTAGGTTGTACAACCCTATGTCAGCCCACTGAATTGTGTTTGGCTGTTAAGATGATAGAATCCAGTCCCACAATTTTTGACCTTGGTTACTACACACCTTAGGTGAGGAATCTCACTGGTCCATATGAAGCAAGTGCCTACTAGTCAAATGTTAGTCTTACATAATATTTGTGGCTATTAATTCAATTATAGATATTCATTAGAGCCTCTTGGAAGTCCCTATGGTAGGCTGGAAAGACCAGATAAGAACTACACCATGTTACTTGTGCAAATATGAAAGAAAATGTCATTACGATTTTATCATTTCTGTAAGATTTGTTGCATAAAATAATATTTCAATGTACATTGTTTATATTTTTAATAGAATTAAATTTTCATTCATTTACTTCTAGATTTGTTGCATAAAATAATATTTCAATGTACATTGTTTATATTTTTAATAGAATTAAATTTTCATTCATTTACTTCTAAATGTTGCTTCCATTTTGTAGGCTCTGTCATTTGCAGCAGATGGGTAAATATACTTACATGACTTTGAAACTACCCTATTTCTGACTGCAGTTTTGTTACTACTGTGAATGACTTTCACAACAGGAACGCAGGCCAATTTAAAGTCCAGGCACCAAGCAATTTGAGATCCACCAGCTTTATGCAGTAATATAATTATTCCCTCCGAGGCTCTTAATTGTATTCATCACACCATGATTTCTGCACAAATTAAGCATGCATTTACTGCTATATATAACTTGCTTTGCAGTTAACATCCTGGAAACAAATTTCAAGGAGATGGAATCTTGAACTTAGTCATCCCATGAAATCACTAGTTTCACTGGAAAAGTCACTTAGACTGTAAGGTCATTATATTTTTACATTGCCAAATCATGTACACAGAAGTGAAAAAGAGTGACAAAAAGATCACAAAACTTACATAAATATTTTATTCAGATTTTAAATGTTAAAACCCCTAACAAAAATATCTTTAGATGTATTTTTAAGACATAGCAAAAAATTACCACTATCAAAAATCTTTCAGTCCATAGAAGACAAAATGTGTGAAATTCAGATTCAGAATAATTATGATTGATATCACATATAGATATGTGTGCATATGGATTTATGAATGTGTGTGTGTACCATTCTGACCTTTTACTTTGCTAGTTTTACAAAAATCACACATTTCTATGAGTGTTTCAAATAAAAAAAAATCCAAACCTTATAGGACTTCACATAATTGTCCAAGTCATGAGTGACAATGAATGTATCATTTGTAGGAAGATATTAAACGAAGAATACATTTGTGCGTACATTTGAGCTTCCCTGTATAAGGGTATATCTACTCTGTTAGCCAGGTAGTTTTGAAATGTATGTTTTTGTAGTTACATCACTGCAGTGTCGGTCTATGTGAAATAAGAATAACTAACTATATTTTTTCTTGCTAAACTATTTTTTGGGGGGAGTGGGATAGGGGAATGGAAGGGAAAACAAAGTCTGGTGCTATGTCTATCAAAATATGATAGATATGAGAGCGCAGACATTCTTTTTATGTTACTTTACTTTGTTTTCTTTCTGTAGACATTTCTCTATACCTGCAGTTTTAGAAGGCACTCGTCAAGAAAAGAAGGAATAAACAAGATACAGAGTTTAGGATCCATTTCCACCTTTCCATACTCATTCTTCTGGGATTTTAAATGAGAGTACCATTTTGACATGTCTGTAAATTGCTATAATTTATATTTCTACAATTAGTATTGTTATTATTTAATTATAATTTATAAAAAATACATATTGTATAAATTGTCCTGTGTCCCAAAGAACTAAGAATCAAGATTTTAGCAAGATTCAGGATTGTTGTGGGTAGTAGAAATGTCCAGAATTAATATCAGAGTTAAGTGCTAGAAACAATAGCAACAACAACAAAAAAGAAAAAAAAAAAAAGAAACAAAAAAGAAAAGAAAAAGAAAAAAAAAGTGATTTGAATTGGCCTTTACATATTGAAGGTCAAACTAGAGAACACCTCTGATGTGTGAGAGGCTGGTGAGCATCAGGAAAGCAAAACTGGCCTAATACAATTAATATGGTGACTGTTACATCCTTGCAATATTATTTTCTCTTACTTTCATATTTTTTCCCCCATTTTTCCTTTATTGTTTTTAATATGTTTTCTGAGTCAAGAATACATAAAATCTTTCAGGGCTTATTCCATTTGTATGAGTGAAATTGTAATCACTGATGGTTATAGTACAATGTTTACCCCCTGTTTTAATTGCTGGAGGTGCCAATAAATTAATGAAAATATCAAATATATTCATAATCAACACAGCTTAGTAAAGGATTAACTTGGCCTTGGTGACTGACTAGACTCAAAGTCTAAGGTCATAAGAATAATTTCTACTTTTGGAAGAAGGTCTAATCTCCAATGTCAATGAAAAACATCTATTGACTAATAAAATTTAATTGGATATTGCCATATATAAAGTCAGCAGAATTGCACTGCAGAATACACTGAGATCAGATTTCTCATCTCACCATACATACACGATAATTTAGAAATATTTCTGCATTTGTTGCATACATGAGGGAGAACCTTTGTTAGAAAAGGGAAAATTCCCTTAAAGATCTGTAAGACATTTGCCTGACTAAGGTCCTAAATTTAAGTTTCAATAGCCTACAGGGAGCACCTCCCTCACAATTAATATACCTAAGAATTATGGGAACAGCATGGAAGTGACTTGGAATGTTATATCATGGCCAAGGGACTCTTTAATTTAATGATCTCTTTTAGTTGCAGTTCACATGTATGAATCCTCTACCCTTCAGTCTTATATGAGCATTCTCCCAGAGCATTGTATAGTGTGAATGAGCAGATAGCATTTCCATATTTACAGTGGAGAAATGGTCCTTCAAAACCCATATAAGACATCAGGTCACCAATTAATAATAATAAAATAAATCCCTAAGCATAGAGAAAAAAAAAAGAGTAACAATTTTTTATCAAAATGTAACAACTAGTGAGCAAAAGTCTATTTATTGGCCATGGAAACTGTCAGCTCTTTAAGCTCACCAAATGAAGCCTCTTCCTCAACAAACCTCAACTCTCTGCATGCATCTGTTCAATATGACTGGCTTGTTAAAATCTGATAAGGGTAACACTTTTGCATTATTCTTGAACAAGAAAGAAGAGAGCTACAGGAACATTATGGAAAATTGGGCACCACCATTCATTTTGCTCCCATCATAGGATTTTGAATTGTCTTCTCATTAATTGGAAGGACTGGTAGGATTGGGGAAAAGCCTTCTGTTCAGTGCATTGCCCAAAGCCATTTTGACCTCAAAACTCAGAAACAATACTCTAGAATCCTCCTGGAGAGAGAAGACAGACATTGAATTTGTAAAACTATTTCTTCATATGTCATGAAAAATATTATCTAAAATGTAATGGAACTCACTTTTATTTTTCTCCCTCAGACCAATGTTTTCTAAATAGATGCTGAGCTGGTAGTGAAGTACATTATAGTAATCCAGTGGAGAAAATCTGAACATGGGCAATCATATTCTAAGAAAGAACAACAGACTCAGTTACTGCTGCTGTTTGTTTATGTAAAACAGGTAGGAGTATGTCTGGACGCCAAATCAGTGAGATCTGGCAAATGACAATGAGCCAAGGAGTTGTTGCAGGAGGCTTTAGTACTCAGAAAGGACAAAGTGGTGGCCACACCCATGTTTTATTCCTAGCATCCTAACTTACAGCAGAAATATATGGATGCATCCTAAACTGTATACAAATATTAGCTTACACAATAATATTCCTTTACTGACTTTAACCTTAATATTTAACTTCATTTTAATCCAGTCTTTCCAGTTCCAAATACTTTCCTTGATTTCTTCATTCCTTGATGAAGAGTTTGTCCACTGCTTATTAACATGATAAAACTGAAACTCTAACATCAATGCATATATATATTTATTGGTTTGTGAGGTACATAACTGTTACTTGATTATTTGGATTCCAAGCTCAAATACTTTGTAAGCCCTTATTGGTTTGCTTAGGGTACTTCCAGTTCTGCCCAGACCTTCCAATTTGGATAAAGAATTATGTTTCTCTCTGACAATCAAGACTACTTTGAACTGTATCAGAGCCTGTTCGCATTCATGGTGTAATATATGTTCATGTAGCAAAATGGAGACAAGATTGTAACATGTTGAGTAGATCTGTTTTTCCAATCTAATAATAGCATTTCAGGCATGGTGCCCAAGCCTTGACATCTACTATTGGCCGAAGTACAGACTCCCTGTTCTATGTATGATGTTATCCAAGTTGCTGCTAGATACTGAAGCAAATGTCCTCATTTTCATTTGTTTTGTTGCCCTTGTTAAGCAGATAATAGCAGAACATTTTTACTTTGCTCCTTTGACACTTTATCTACATGGAGAAAACTAGACTTCCTTATTTTATGCACCCTGATTCCTCAAGGTCCCGCCAGATTGAAAGGACAATGTATTGATCAAAAAATGAAATTAAAATAAGAGTTTTATTAACATATTGAAATAACTTTGGGTCACATCTCTTGTAGAGTCCGATCCAGTGACCACTGAAGCTGGTAGAATTCAGTAGCCACTAATCACAGAATTAGAGCTTTTTTTTTTTTTTACATACACACCCCTATAAATGTAGCTGTACATTTGTCACTTAATCAGTGGAGATTTTACCTCAGCAATAAGAGCAATCTGAAGCCAGTTACTTTCAATAGCAAGTATGGCAGAAATTCTGAGGAATCAGACAAAGCAGCACAATTAATGTAATAAAAAGCTTCAACAGGAAGTCTGTTGTGTTGGTTTCTCACTTAATCAGCTACAACATAAAGGAATTACAGGCACTATAAAGTCATATGAGAAATATCTCACAGGCATTTTTCTTTGTTATTGTAGAAGAAAAAATAATGTGAAAAGATAAGTAATTTTCTCAGGTGCTTCTGAATTTTTCAGTTTTGAAGAATGAAAATCTGGCTTTCATGCTGCTGTTTTTTCATACCTGCATTCTGACATTAAAATAATAGAACCAATGAAGTGAACATATTTCTAAATTTCTGTCACACACATCACTCTGTCAGTTAGTAATTGACATAATGACAAAGTGGCCAGGGAAAATGTAAGTGGAAAAAAAGAGATTGGAACAAACAGGATGTGCAAAAGAAACAGTCCAGAGAGTGTGCATAATTTCGATGGCATGACTAGCTGCATTCCCATTGTATTGCTTAAAAAAAATAAAAATCAAATATTCTAGGTCTTGTGGGTATAAAGTGAGTCTGATAAACAGAAACCTTCTAATTTTCTATTTCCAAAGAAAGGTCTATCAAGGTTAATGCTGAAGGTTCCTGAAGAATTTTGATTGGCACTGAGCAATAGTTTGAGAAACATAACTGAAGAAAATGAAACAATAGGCTACTGAAATATCAAGGGAACTGAGAGTATTAGCAGTGTTCACACAGCAGTGTACATCATGGCATCCTGGACGTGAATATTCATGCTGCTGCAGTTACATATGCTCAAAAGCCTTAAAAAGTTCCTTGAGATATTATTGTGCTGTAACTATTAACCTCAGCTAATATGTCCAGAAAAGAGTAAGGTCTGGGACTACGCAAAAGGAAACTTTTACTGAAAATACTTGGTTTAGATAGGAAACTTGTTTATTTGTATACATGGTTTTGAACTCTGGCATGACAGCAGGAAAAGTGTTTGGTCCTTTGCTAGAGTAGGACTACATAAGTTATGTTCATATGGTGTTCAACTCCCTTCCTTCCCAAAACAATGATTTTGTGACAAGATTTGAGTTGTAGCTCTGGCCCTACTCAATCTACAAACAGAGAATTGTTACACTCTTAGATCTAATACAGATATGCATGGATGTGCATAGCTGTAACTGGTTTTAACTTGCTATTTGACTGGGTTTTTTAATTAGCTCTCTGTTTGCTTGTTTGTTTATTTTGCTTTGTTGTTGCTTTGGCTTGGGGTTTTGTTTGTTTGTTTTGTTTTGGGTGACTCTCCTCAAAAACAAACTGGTACAGAAGCTATCCATAAGCAATGTCAGCCTGTAGATCATTGGTTGATTCATGTCCTCCTTTATTTAAAAGCACATTTGCAATAAAAAACACTGCTTAGTTAGAAACTGTCTGTAATGGAAAAAGGGGAAAAGTAGCACAATCTCCGGAAGGCAGCTCAGAATCATCTTTGCTCGTAGCACTTCCTAATGGCTATTCTCTAGGTGACTTCAGTGATGTGCTTCTTGGACTGTTTTGTAGCAGACACTTTAGGCACACTGCTGAATATATGAAGAACATCACTACTTAGTTTATATAATAAAACACATTTGTTCATGATTGTATGCAAAAATGAAAGGTTTTAGCATTTATAATTTTTATAGATACAGACTCTTTCACTGCATATATGTGGCTTGCATTACTGATCATTTCCAAAAGCATTACAAAGATGTATGATATAGTTCAGCAATGGTTAAAATATCTTCATAAGAATTTATAATTTTATATCTTATATAGATTTGCAGAACACTAAATTAAATAAAAAGCTGTTACTTAGAAGATGGAAAATCTCCAGTTTCATTTTCATGCCTTTTTAAAACACAGACCCTCAAAAATTACCCACCTGGTATCATATTTATAAATAATAGGTAGCTACTTTAAAAGAGGTGTGTTTTTTTACATAGCTGACCTAATACATATTTATTCATAGTTAAAGAAGCCAAGGAATTCATTATTATAAAATAATATTTATAATCTTATCTGTAATAGAATCCTGCCATTATTTGAAAAACATTTTGATAGAAAATACTATTTAGTTCTACACAATAATCCAAGTCCAGCAATAAGTACATGAAAGTCCCATTACAATTTTCTCCTACTTGCCTCATTAGGTTCAATGTGCAAAGGAGATCAATGACTCCAAGTTGAATTGACAAAATGTGTATTTTATCATTTGCTTGTGCCCTGCCTTAAATAGAGTGAAAGATTTAGGTTTTATTTATTTTCTGAAGCATTTCTACTTTCATTTTTCTAAGTATATCACATTCAGATGCTTTCACACTCTTTTTGTTTTACTGGCAATCTGTTAGTGATCTTTTCCTTTCATCTCTCCACATATATATCCTAATGAAATCATTATGGCTGAACTCTTAGTTTTCAGCCTTCTCTATTTCTACAGTATATGGTAGTAACGAGCTCATTTTATTTTGATACACTGACATTACAACTGTCCTTTTCATCCCCCCAAATTTTCTGGGGCTCTCTTTAAATATATATATTTAATTATTCAAATCTCACAGCTGTATACTCTCACTTGATGTGAAAACATTTGAATATCAGATATGGGCTACTGACATGGCTGCTAACATTTGTTTTGCTGTGTAAATTACAAGTTGATAAACCATAATACCCTGAACTGCAGTATGAAAAAAGGACAAAAAGCCAAAAGCAAGAAAAAGAGAAAAGAGATTTAAGGATTGTTTAGATGGTTTTGCTGTTAAAGGGGATGATGGGTCTTATTTTACATCTACTTGCATTGTCAGCCTGCATAATACTACAATTTAACTTGGAGAACAATAAGTATTCTACTATGAATTTATTTTACATTTAGTCTAAGGACTTAATTGAAATGTGTAAGTCTTACCAAAACAAGGATTGCAAAATTAGTTAAATTTCTCTCAGTTGATCACAGTGACAACAGGGGAGTTTCACTAATTTCTGTCTATTTCAGGGGATGTGTCTGCTGGAACTTGGGAACAAGTGGAAACTTGAATCACCATTTTTCTCCAGGTGGGGTTTTTTTGGTTACCCACAGAATTGCTGGTTTTGACTTTGTTGATACTACTGGTTAGCTTTCCATCATTAACTACATATAGTAAGATCTAGGGAGAGGGGTCTTTATTGCTTTTGGTCTTTCGTTTTCCATGGTACGTGGAAAATGTACCTGTTGAAATGTTTCATAAAAATGCATGGTTTCCAAGAAGGTAAATGAATAAGAAATTTTCCACCTCTTCCCTCTTCCCTTCTGTACCTCCCCCCCATTGGATGATGGGAAGAGCCTGTTTCTTAATGGGAAAATTGCATGGTTTGGGAAAATGGCTGAGAACAACCCTTCAGCTGTCATTTGATGGAAACTACTGCTAACTGATTTGAAGTAACATAGCTCATAGTTTTGAAATGAAAAGTCTCATCTGAGTCAGAAAAAACCTGAACCAAACCCTGTATTTCACCAAACAACATCAATAAACAAGAGTAAAAGGGTATCGTAACGTTACAGACATGCAGTATTTGATTAGCTCAATTCCCAGTATTACATTTGCCCAATGCTACTCCTACAGCGAAGAGGTTTCTTTGGAAAGTGACACGTTAAAATATATATGTTTGAACCTTTTTTTTTTTTTTCTGTAACACATTTCAAAAGAAATTATGGTTTTGAGCTTTCCTTAAGAATAAAATTTATAGTTTATGCTTGAAGAAACTAAATATCTTCATAGGCCACACACTAGAGACTTGCATCCTGCACAGGAAGAAAGGGGAATGATATATGACCAAAAAAATTAAAATAAATAATTTGCCTTCTCAAAATAAGGAAAATGTTTCAGAGTTCCATGAATTACAAAATTATAAAACAAAGGTACAGGAGAGAGTAAAGTATATGAACAGCAACAGGTGCATAGAGCAGCTACTCTCATTTCAGTCTCAACTTTCTCAAAATATTGAGTACTACTGTATTAGAATACAGAGAATTAAAAAAGTGCTTGCAGTTCAAGGATCTTACTTTATCAGATTCATACTTAGTGTGAGAAATATCCATTTTTTTAGAGATCAAGGAAATGTTCACATAAGAATTATATGTCTTTTATTCTGAAAGAAAGAAAGGGTTTCATCAGTACCTGAGTTTATGCTAGACTTCTACAAAGGAATAAAACTTATTCACTGACTTCATTCTTATAATTGAAATTGCTGCCTGAATAGATTACTATTCCATGTGAGTAGAGTGGAACAGATCCAGGACTATGTTATTTTACTATCAATCAGAGAATGAACTCAGAAGCCTTGTAGCTTTGTAGCATCATCATATTTTAATAAGAGAAAGCTGGTGAGAGGATTCGAAGAGAATGCATAAAAAAGAAAGTATATTGGGCATTGGAAAGTAAATATGTTTTTGTGTTTGAACTTCATGAAGTATTTTATGTGTATGTCAAAAAAACAAACAAAAGTATTCTTTTTCTCATTCATGCAAACTGGAGGATGGTATTATTGTGTAAATAAACTGATCTCAGTTTTTGTTTGAGGCCAGAGATGTATATATAATGGGCATATGAATGACCTATATATATATATTTTATATATAGGCTAAGAGAGATGATTGTGGTAATGTAACAGAAATTTTTATTTTATTTCTGATTTTGCTAGTGTTCTATGGCATCATCTTAGCAAAATCTATGTCACCATCTAAAGTCTGGGAACAACATGACAAGAGCAACATTGATCAGGACAAAATACTTTGCTGTATTTTCATTAAAGGGTGTGAATTTCTCAGTGATATTGATTGTATAGAGTCACTTTCAGATACATTCCTCCTACATGTATTATTTCTTTCAGTCTTTTCTGGTTATATGCTTTCCCATTTAATCCTTACTTTGTCATTTTACTCATATCTATGGAACTTTTGGAGTAGAACCTTTTCCCACACCTGACATTTATTAAATATGTGAGAAGAGGTTACTCTTTGAGAAAGTGTCTGCCTTAATGAATGGATGGTGAGTGACTTTAAACATGACTTAAAATAAATATTTTTCTTTTCTACAGTTTTTATTTCCATACGTATTTTTGATTCATCCTTACATTTCCTGCATATTGTTAATGTTGTGCTTGATTTCTGGAATTTATGTTCAATTACAATGAATTCATACAATTAAACACCTCTCACTTCCAAAATTACACACCTACATACTCCATTTCCACAGTTCCTGAAAGTAAATGTTTAGAAAAAAGATTATCTGCATCCCTATGGCAAAGGCCAGCTGAATGGAACTCTTGCAAATTCACAGGGAGGATGGAATTGAGATACAAGGAATGTTAACAGTTGCACAAATATTTTAATTTCTAGAAGCTCATTTATCCTGTGTTCATCAATTTGTTCTCCTCCTATTCAGACATACAGTTTGCATTTGGATAATTTTTATTTTCTGTGTGAGTCTTTTAATCTAGAAGATGTTTGAACTTCTTCTGCCAAAAAACCTCATAGTTCTTTAAACCAACATGGTTTGAATTACTTGCGATCAATAGTGTAAAGTGATGAACATACTGCTCTTTGCTCAATGGATTTCTTGAATTTTTTGTTACAGTCTAGGACTCAGAAATGCAGTGATCATGGAACCTTCACCTTAGATCTTAGAGTTTGCAATCTTTGGGTCTCACATCTTTTACGCCAATAGTTCACTGCGGTATTACCTTCAGTAAATATTCTTCCAAGACTATTCTTGAAATGTGTTGTGAAAAAATGTGTTTCCATTGGTGAGCATTATAATAGAAATTCCTGAAGAACTCTAGTGACCTCCAGTTGCTAATAATCTGGATTCAAATCTCTCTGATAGCATTCAATCTGAAATAACCTTAAATTATTTTTTTTTTTTTTACCAGTTAGGATGTGTCATATTTTTTCTTTCCCTCCCTTTCTTTTTCTCATTTCTCTTTTCCCTGGAATCACATGAGTTCAATTTGATTGAATTAAAGGAATTAAAGTCTCCCAGGGCTGAGAAACAGGGCTGGTTTGGGGTTAAGGTTTTTGGTTTGTTTGTTTGGGGGCTTTTGTTTGTTTATGTTTTGGGTGATTGCTTGTTTATTTGTTTGTTTTTATTTAACTCCTGCATTTCCTCTTTTGCTACAAGTTTCTGAGAGTTTTTCAGACACCAAAGAAAAGGAGGCTGATGTTAATTCCTTTTATTATCCTAGAGTGTTTTAAAACTAGAACAACATTAATATTTTCTTAATCCATGGAAATTGCTTTGGTCACACAGAAGTTGAATCACTTCAAGTAAGTAAGTATTAATTTAATTTCTTTAAATTGGCTCAACCCTGTCATGGAATAGCCATCCATTAAGTTAGGATTTCCTTGCATCAGTTTAGGTTGCATTTCTGAAACTGTGTATTAAATAAATGGTTTTTGTGATCAGTTTGATGATTTTATTCTTAATTCTTCTGATATTTCAGCTCTTGATCTCAGTAAATACTTGCTTATCAAGGCATACTTTTGTTCAAATATAGTCAAATATAGTTTTGACACACTGGTATCTTCTTTTGTTGTCTCTTTAACACCTGAACTAGATTGGTTCAAGGTGGGTATATGTGAGCAACTTTACAGTAAAAAAAAAATAGAAAGAAAAATAATTCACCTAATTTCCTTTTCCATTCCAATTACTGCCTTCTGCTTCAGTGGACTTTTAGAGTTCTTATGGAACTTGACGATGTTTTTCTTGACCCTCCCATGTCTACTTTTTATAAAAAAAATGCATATGCCTGTGACTGCATTGTGCAATTTTTAAAGAGATTTCACAAATTTTAATTTCTTCTCCTTTGATGTTCTTTGGTCATTCTTGATATGTTTCTTCACAACTTGTAACCTTTTCCTAAAGAGTACTGTCTAAGCTAAGATAAAGTCCCTTTCCTGAAGATGTTGAATGTAGTCATATTGTTCAGAAATGTATTCTTTAAAGTCTTGTTCCAATTGTGCATTTGACAAACTATGCAGATGAAGCTATTCAGCCTTTTACTTTCTATAGACAGCTCCATAATGGTCTTCATAGAAAAGTTGTCTCAGCTGAGAAATTGATTTCTTTTTCCAATTAATACATTCATGGGCAGCATTTTGGTGAGATCTTACAGGATGAGTCAAAGGGTAAGATCTGATATTGATTTTCATTTTGGGTCATGTTCATAAAAATTACAAAATTTGCTACTTGATAATAGTGTAAAATACTTTCCTACAGTTTCATCAGAAATTTCACAAGGAGTGACAGTCCTTTTAGTAGTGTCAGCTGGACAATACTCCAAAGTATGGGAAAATAGAGGAAAAATAGGAGCAGTGTAGAGTTTTGTTTTAATTTTTTTTTCTTTTCTTTCATGGCAGTTAAGAGCTCACTCAGATTTCTGATCTGGAAATGAGTAAGAGAAAAGTCTTTGCAAAGCAGGCTCTTGAAAGTCTGATAACTCTATCAGGAACAGAGTCTTATTAAATATTCTCTATTTTCCTCTGGAAGTAGATATGGGTATTTTGGTTTTTTTTCTATAATAAAAACCTAAGCCAGAATTAGTAATTTTATTTCTTTTATGCAGTAAAAATCCGTGCCAGAAGATGAAGAGATACACATAGTCTCCTTCATAGAAGTTATGAAAACCAAAGTCAATGGGAAGGATGCAATGCAAAAACCTGGTGTGTTTGTGGTAGAATGTGTGTACTTCCAGTATATTTCTATCCCGGTGGAAGTGGAAAGTATAAATTCCAGGTTGTCCCATATCATGCATACAAAGCTAGACCATAGAATGTTTTTGTGGAGATCTTTCTATTGCCTGGCTGTTAAAAATGGCCCACGATGCAGTCAGATACAAGGTGAGTGGCTGTTCACTTTTTGTTGACTTAAAACTATATATCCATGGGTTCTGGTTTCTGCTGATATTTTAAATTGTTTGTGTAGTTGTCATTTTTATTACCATTGAGAAAACTGATAGGCCAGTGTGAAGAGTGTTAATTGGTCAGAGGTATGGGCTTTCCAGTTTGACTCCTCAGTGCTTCATGTTTGTTTTTAGGCAGCCTGAATTACATCAACAACACATACAGACCGAACAGGACAAGGTCATCTGCTGAGCAATGGGAAAACCTATAGACTTTGAGAAATTACTTCTGTGACTGAATAATGAGCCTTGGATTCTGCAACCTGGCACCTGCCATCAGTATTTTATTAATGAAAAGGAAAACCCTTAGAGTTGTTACAGAGGCATAAAAGCTGGTGTTTCAGAGTGGTGAATCAAGCAGTAGCCTTTATGAATAGATACCGTGGTGTTTTACAATAATGATCAAAAGCACTACAGCCTATAACACTGTTACACTTCTTATGGATAAGAAGCATTACTCTGCTAAGAATTTTGATAGGTCTGAATCTGCCATGCTTTGTCATAAACGGCCCTCTTTTCAAGTCTTTAAGTTAATACCAGTGTTTTATGCTGTACTAACTTTGCTGTGAAGCCAATGTCTCCATTCATTTCTATTTATTGTATTTTGATATGTTTAACTGTAGGACTAGATCCAAGAAAAAAGATGAGTGAACTTAAGGTTTTATCTGGCAACTGTCATCTAGAAAATCCCATCTGTGATTTTACTTAAAATATTTTTTGTCAAAATTTTCTAGGTATCATTTCAATGAGTTCTCTAGGATCCTTAAATTCTTCTTCAAGGCAGGTGTATAAGAAATGTGACTTTTTCAACAAATGGGTAAATTCCTAAACTGTGAGACCAGAGACCCACAACCTATTTTATGCCTATTTTCATCCACAAACTCTTAGTATAAAACACATTTTGGGTTTTAGCACCCATTTGGGATTTTATCACCTATAATTTACAAACTAATGTATTTAACCCTTTATTGTGAAGATCATCATTGAATCTGGCCTTCCTTAAATTTATAGATTTAGCAATTGCTGTGAACATATCAATCATTGAAAAGGTAATGCCATTCAATGTTGTATAAAGTTCCACCATTCAGACATTTCTTCTTTGAAATTTCTGTGGTTCTAGAGTATTTCTTCCTACAAATTACCATTTTAAATGTGACTGATGTAAAGGATGTTATGAGATATAGCCTTAGGATTGTGTCTGTAGGAGTAAATGTTTATATGGTTATAGTATCATGTTTGCACCTTAGGCTGCAAGTGGCAGTGGGAAAGACTAGGTTTTCTGCATTATTTTGGCACATAACCAGCCATTTGGTCCTCTTTCATTTTTTCCAATTTGTCTTAAAAGATTGAAAATCTTTTAAATTCAAGATCCTTCTGATAGTACTGCTATGATAGATGTCATTTTACAGATAGACATCTGTGGATTTGGCAACATGCTACCTATAGTTATAGAGTAACTTCAGGAGTTCTGCTGTCAATAATGAATTTGCCGGGCAAGAAAGATTTTTTAAATGGACAACACCAATTTTAAAGTCTGTTCAATTGACACAGGGGGAATAAATCACAAGGATTCAAAAGACTATGAACAGCTGACTTCTTTTGATGCTTTGACTGTTTCAGCCAAGAATTCCATTAATGGATTCACATTCACCTTATCATAATTCCTTTAACTGATGTTTCCCTGTTGGTTGTACTATCACTAGGAATTTCTGCTGAAACATGTACAGGCTAATTTCTGTTGACAGGATTAACAAAACTCTACTTAATCTGGATCAACCAGTGAATAGATGAAGGTAACAATATAATTTTCCCAAATCCTTTCCCATTCTTGGATTCATGCAATTAAAAAGGCTTTTTGTTTTGTTTTGTTTTGTTTTGTTTTGTTGTATACTTTACGAAAACACAGTGAAATCAAATATAAAATATAATTCAGTAAACACTTCCTGAGCTCATTCTATTAAT
Organism: Hylia prasina; assembly: GCA_013397195.1. Lineage (NCBI taxonomy): Eukaryota > Metazoa > Chordata > Aves > Passeriformes > Sylviidae > Hylia > Hylia prasina. The sequence continues at coordinate 879,166 of VYXD01003420.1, read as the reverse complement.
TTCTTATGGTCATGGTACTTGTATGTCAATGCAATATATGTTTTCTATGTTGCTTGTGCTGGGACATATGAGGAATATATGAGCTTACGATGGTCTTAGCACTATCTTGAAAGGGCCTTTACTGGTCTTTTTAGATAAAAAATAACTTTTTTTCATATATATATGGATAATTTGAGATACATAAATTCTGCAAATAGCTGAAACAATTCAAATGAATGTAACCAAATGTATTGAATGTCACCAACTTTGCTAAGAAACAACAAGAAATTTGTCTAATATCTTCTCACAACATGCAATACTGGGAATGCAGTCTTCCATTAAACATTGCAGTAACTTTCAGTTTGCAAGCCTATATGGTACAAATCACACAGTTCTCTGACATTAGAGGTCTCTGATAGCAAGTAGAATGAGATGTGAAATGTCAAATCTCTTTATCCAGTTCAAACCAGTTTGAAGTGCAAGAAATGCTTGAGATACTGTTTTCTGTATTGCTTGTAAATTTTGACACATTATTTCAGTGAGATGGAAAATGTATCATGAATTTCTACAGTAATCAACACAGAGTTTATATTTATTTTACTCTGTTCATGGAACATACTTTAGGCATTTTAGGAAGCCTCATTTTGCCAGATGCCTTCAAAATAATATTGAATGGTGGCAGTGATTCTAATGCACAATGCTGGACTTAAAAAAGTTGTCCAGAGAGTCTTCAAATGCTTTAGTGAAATGTTTAATGTTGACAGCTGTGGAGACATTATAGAACTTCACTTACTATCCCCCAGATGAGACTCTTGTCTAAGCAGCTGGTCTAGAAAATGAGTTGCTAAGCCATGGAAACATATATTGTATCATGGAGTTCCATGAATATATCTATGATAATATTTTATCTTGGAAAGGTGCTGTGACAGCATTTAGGTATGTTCAAACTGAGGGAGGTTGCTCAGAAAATAAAATGTTCTTTACTCTTCCATGCAGATAAGGAATCCCACTAGCTCTGTTTAAAAAGAAGGATTATTTTGGGTCTTATGACATAAGTATTCCTTCCTTTACATAGTAAAGCAGGTATTTAAAAGGTTTTAGAAGTACTAAGGTATAAAACTGAAGAAAAAATGAAACCACAGCATATTCAAAAAACCTTGCTTTTCAAGAACATGCATGTATTTTGTGATTGCTTTTCTGTCTTGGAGGTGCCCTCTATAACAAATTCTTATTTTCTATTCACACTACAGGAGAGAATTAGTTTCAAAATGTTCATTTTACAGTTACAAAATGAAAACAAAAATTAGTGTTACAAAGATAAAAGTGTTTACACAGGACTGCTTCATACTTGACTTTTTGGTCTTTTTTTTTTTTCCCCATATATTGAGATCCACATTACTACTGAGTAATGCACAGCTTCTGAAAAATATGTTTACTCACAGGAAAATGGGAAAAACAAACACTGACTTACCAGTGTTTATTAGGCAGGGAAAGTAGCATCTAGAAACTATGACATAAAACAAATTATCGGAATATAATTGAATATTTTCGTCTGCACAAAACTGATTGAAGTTGTGGGTTTTGCAATAATTACTGTGTGCATACACAAAGTTATTCAAAATATTTAACACTGGATACTTAACTTTAGAAGCTATATTAGAGAACTGAATTGCCTACATGATCTATGAAACCTGTAAAGGAAAATTCACAGCATGTACACTAGGAGCTGACTTATCCCATTAACAAGATCCTGATGCTTTAACCTGCTGCTTAAATACAAGGAGTGTGTAACCCCTAACAATGTGAGGTTGCTTCCATTTTGTGACTTGCCTGTGCTGGAAAGATCTACATTGACAACTGTGTTTTTGGCAGTACTAGGGTAATCTTTGTGCTATAGCACATGAAAAACATGTAGTGCAGTGAACAGAGAAAAATAATAAAATAAAAAATGTTAGGATGTGTTAATTCTGGATGTGTTACTTCTGTCTGCTCTGAGAGGCTTCAGAAGGAATTACATGATATTATTTTGAGAAGATGAGTATATTGGGAGCACAGGCGAGACTTTTAACAATCCATATATTTGAAAGCAGAAATTGTGACAGATAGAAATAGGATAGCAGTGTGTGCAGGAAAGGACAAGTTTCTAAGCTTCTAGGGTGTAATATAAGCTCTTTTCCCAATGTAAGTAAGGAAAAGGACTGCTATATCATTAAATATTTCATGGAGGCTTGTGGTCAATTATAAGAAATTAATTTTTCCTTCCCTTATTCAGAAGCCCTTCACTGAGTTCCCTACATTATCCAAGGTAATAGATTTTGTACAAGAGCTCCTGGAGCTTCTGAATTCACAGATAAATTGTGTTAGAAAAGCTGTTTCCATCATCAGTTTCTTACACTACTGACAAAATTTCCAAGCATCTAGTCATGGCCAAACTGGGAAAATCAAAGAATTATAATTTTTTGGCTCTTAATAGCCTAACTATGACATGTGAAAAATAAATACACAATGCTGTACACACAGTTCTAACTGGTAGATCTCTTTGTCATATCTGAGAATCTCTAGGCTGTATAATCACACCAAAGATAATATCTGTGTGGTTTATAAAAGTATTTCGGTACACTGGTTTTCCCTTGGATAAATTTTTGTGCAGCTAGTGAGTGTTTAAGCTTCTGAAGTAACATGAATCATAAAAGAGCATTCAAATATTTGTGAAATATTTGGCTCAAACAAGAGTTGTTGCCAAAGATGCAGGCCATATGCCAGGCAGCACTGGGATCACATGAATTCTGGAGGGAAATCAAAGGGCCAAATGCTTGTCATACAGGGCTTATATACGTGTGAGATAGAAACAGATGAAATAATACAAAAAATATTGAGAGAAAGCAAGCAAGGGAACTCTAGAAATATCCATAGAAACAGGAATTATTCTGTAATTGAATAGTCTGGAATAATATCCTGTATCCTCCATCGTGAGTTATCGTTTTTGTCTAGTCTTTGCAGGAACTTGTGTGAGCCTTATACAAAAATACTGACAGAATGTTTGTTGAAGGTTGCTTGTGAAAAGAGAGAGTTAGTTTAGCTTAGGTAAGAGAGTTAGTTTTGCTTATGAAAAAAGGTTTTTATTAGCTACCATGCTCAGGCATCTGAGAAGAAGAAGATCAGATGCCTGAGCATGGTAGCCAAGCAAAAACTAACTTCATTTGGATCATCTACTTGGGAACAGCAGTTGAGGACGAGGAAAGATACCTCAGATTTCCCAGATGACATTGCCCAACAATGCTTAAGTAATGGAAAAATTCATTTGGCCTTTGGCCGTGTTGATTTAACTACATAAAACTAGAGAGAAATTTGAAATAATCTATATATTTGGAATTTCGGTCCTGCCAGGTACCTATGCAAAGCCAAAAACTTCAATATAGTGTTGCAGCAAACAGAAAGAAAATGGGCAATAAGGCATCTACAATATCTCTGATTTGACAAAACTTCTTAAAAAGAGATAAGCTAGGGAAAAACTTCTAGAGGAATTGTTCTTACAGTTTCTGATGTATATCATTTTTAGACTCAGGGCTGGATGATGGTACAGCTGAGGTACTCATTAAAGTAGCACGTTGGATAGTGGGCAGTGGACACAGTGCACAGATACAACACAGCACCACAGCCCAGAACCAGGAATTAGTTTTTAGCCAGCTGATGTTTTTCTGTTTATGATTACCAGACCCTGTTTCTCCTTGTTGGGCCCTTGTACATTTAATGGAAGTTATTTTGCAGTATCATGTTCACATATTTAAAAATGTAATTACTTATTATTAGCTGTATTGATTATATACCGCCAGCTGCATTCAGATCTTTATTTTCCACTGATGTTTTCTACTATTTATCCATTAGCAAGTGAAAGTAGAACTCCTCCCCTGCCTTCATCAGCCTGAACTTTGTTATGTCAGAGCCCCAGGGCTTTGTGAGGAAACTGTCTGGAGGTTTTATAAACCAAATAACCTCAAACTGTTCAATAAAATGTTTAAAATGTAAGTACTGTACCACTAGTGTCATTAGGACCTCAAATGTGCAGCTCTGTGGCTATCCTATTTCTAATACAATATGAAATTATAGATGTTTCTACATAATATTGATTTATGAGACCCACCAATAAAATAACATATGCAGATGGTTTCTAGAATGCACTTGGAACACCTGAGAAAGATTCTCACAGTAAGCAGCACCTTTGCATAGTGGGATAAACTCCAGAGACAAGTGTGCTACATTAGTATCAGTGTCAAGCTGACATTTCAGGGTCAGTGAATAAATATCCTAAAGCCCAAGTGTTTATTTTTGAGAAATTTCATATATAATGACCTTGACTTTACATTGTTTTTTAGGTACGCATATGACCTCTATCTAAATCACAGTTTGCAGTGATTTACTTCAGAAATATTATTGTTACACTATTAAAATTAATTAATCAAAGCTAGGTACAGTGCTTTTTCTTTCCCATTTGTGCTTTTATTCTTTCTCATGTTTTGATGAAATAGAGAAAGGTCTTTCAATTATTAAAGCACATGCACCCACATATATATTCTCACATATATATTCATATATATATATGTATATATGATTTATTTCCCTGATCTCCAATTTGTAACCATATGATACATAAAAATGTATAAAAATAAGGAAGATCCAGTTCACTACCAAACCAGTTGGTAATTTTTCATGTAAGCACAGCAAGGTTACTTTCCTGCTTATTCTTCAGAGTGAAAGTAACTATTCAAAGAGATTTTTATAAAATTTACCCTAACAGAGTTGCTATACAGCTTATATTTGATCATAGAAGATACAGGGATGTAGTGGCCAAATGATAGAGATCTGCAGATTATGATATTGCTTATCTTTATGCTCATAAAGAGTTTTTCGCTGTTTTTCTGAGGACAAAACCCTGTTCTCCAGTGAAAAATAATCCTTTCCTTGGAACATTCTAACATATAATAATTCATACACCTAGGCAATCCCCAACCATATGAAGTTAAACAAGACTAAGTCAATATTCTCCACCTGGGGCAGAGTAATTCTGGTTATACCTTCAAACTGGGGGACAAGAGGATGAAGAGCAGCCCTGTAGAAAGACATCTGAGGATCCTGATCCATGGCAAGCTGAACATGAGTCTGCAGTGCCCTGGTAGCCAGGAGGGCCAACCCTGCCCTGGGGAGCACCAGGCGCAGCATGGCCAGCCAAGCAAGGAAGGGCAAGGTTACATTCTACTCTGTGATGGCCCACCCTTACCTTGGAGTTTTTGAGCATCTCAGTATAAGAAAGACATCAAGCATTTCATTCCTTCTTATATAGAAGTAGACATCTTTGTGCTGCATCAGAAATTATTTTACCGATTTAACCTCCAGGCTGAAACCTCGGTTCTTTAAAACTTGTGGGTATTTTCCCAGGGTTTCAGTGATATGCAATTTCATTTTGATATCTATTTAGGACATAGCCTTTATGTTTCATGGCCAGTTCTTTTGTTTTCATGAATTCATGATGCATGGAATTTTTGAGTTGGAATTTAAATAGATTAAAAGATTCTGCTATTCCATACTCTGATTTTTTGTAGTGGCTGCTTTCAATTAATATCTTGAAAAAACATTTTTTAATTTCAACTTGCATTTAAATTTTGTGTAGTAGAAACTTGGGTTCTGTGATACTGATAAAGACTGAAGAATTTTCAAGAGGAGAAAGTTACAGATATTATGCATTACTCTCATCACTTATTTTTTTCCTTCCTATAAAAATATCTCTAAGAATATCCTCAAGCAATGTACCAGTTCTACTTAATCATCACTCCTTAGTACCATACTTTTGAGCATTTGATTCCAATCTAGGATGAGGATTTTCCAACTGGCATTACCATTCTCTGTCACACATGAGACCAAAGACCAAAATTTAAATTGATTCATCTACCTGCTTTTATTATGGCTGATACTTTTGAACATCAAAGGCTTGAATAAGAACACTAATTCCCTTGATAACTGCTACAGGTGTCTAATTTTCCATGTTATGAGTCTATCAGTTTTCACAGGGATGGTTACCGATGAACTGAACTGGAATATTTGGCTCTCACCTACCTTTTAAGCATTGGTAAATAGTTACCTCACAAAACCACTCTTATTTATCCAACTTTTCAGATGAGAAAACACTTTTCTCAGAATTGATGACTACTTATTTTTCAGCTAAAGTAAATACAGATCTATATCTCTTTTCATTTGTGCAAGAAGCTGACACATTCTGTCACAACAGAGCACAAGTAAATGGGAAAGTGACAGCTTCCTGGCAAAATTTTAAAGAGATAAACATCTATTTTTGTTTAAACAGCTACTAAAAAAATGGATAGAAGCTTTCCAAGTTGAAAGGCTGTGGAATATATGAAGGTTGCAAACTGGCAAATAAATGCACAAGATCTGGATACTAATTATTACCTCTACAGTTTTCACTGTATTTGTCTATTACCTAGCATGAAAAGTTTAAGTAATGTACTTAACATTATTAGTTTACGTATGTCAAACCATACACTAAACACTGCATTTTATTATTTTTCAAAAGAATCAATAACCAAATTTAAAAAAAAAACCCGAACAACCTCTTTTAAGCAGAAATGTATTTTTGCACTCAATTTATGTGGAAAGTTTTGGTAGTGGAGAAAGGGGTATAGAGGTTTGCATCCTGTAAAAATAGACCACATTGGGCAGAACTCCAGAATAGACCTGCCGTTCCCAAAAACAGCCAAAGAGTGATGCTGGTGGTGCCTCTGTGATAACATTTAGAAAGTTGTGAGAGAGGAGTGAGAATATGTGAGAGGAACAGCCCTTCAGACACCCAGGTCAGTGGAGAAGGAGGGGAGGAGGTGGTCCAGGCACCTGAGCTGAAGTTCAGGCAGCCCGTGGTAAAGACCATGGTGAGGCAGCTGTGCCCCTGCAGCCCATGGAGGACCACAGTGGAGTGAATATCCATGCTGAAGCAGGTGGATATGCCCATAAGGAAGTCCACACTGGAGCAGGAGCTGTGGTCTGCAGGAAGGAAGCCATGCAGAACAGTATTCTGGCATGAATGGTGGTCAGTGGGGACCCATACTGGAGTCATCTATTTTTGAAGACTGCCGGACGTGGGAAGGATCCACATTGCAGCAGTGTGAGAGTGACTTTCTCCCGTGGGAGAGACCGCATGCTGGAGTAGGAGAAGAATATGAAAAGCAGAGGAAGTGTTAGGGAGTGACAGCGACCCTCACTCCCCCTCTCCCTGTGTTGCTCTGGGGGAGGAGGAAGGGGAATCAGGGGTTAAGCTGAGTCAGGGAAAAAGGGAGAGTGGAGTTAAGGTGAGTTTAAATTTGACAATAAATTTAATTAGTCTTAGTGGGCACCTGATGGTTGACCCACTTAGAGTGCTTACAGATTCTAGCACTCATGAATTCAAAATGGTTTGGATACTTATTGGATCCTTTTTGCTTAAAATTAACAGGATAATGAGATATGAAAATTTCTTTCACTCTATTTCTGAATGTAGAATTCAGAAAGAGTAAGGAGAAAAAAAAGAGATAAATGAAAAATAATCTCATAAGGAAGAGAACTATGTGCCCAGAAAAAAAGAATGTGAATGTAGGACGGGGTAAAGGATAAGTCTGGGTAAGACATACAGCAGCATCTGAGAAAAGGCCAGAGGAAAGATGGAAAATTTTTACTGTTGTGTGAAAGAAAAGCAGGAAAGACATTTGTTAAGGGAAGAAAACAGAAATTGAAAGGTTCACAGGTAAAAGGGAACTGCAGGAAAAGTGAAATGCTTTGAGTGGGGAAAAAGACTGTAAAATCAAAAGAAAGATAAGATAAAGATCTGGATAAAGGAAAAAGAAACAATGGATAATCATTGGTCCCTTCCAACCCCAGCCTTTCTATGAGTCTATGATCTAGTCAAAGACCACTAAGTGGTGTGAAAAAACGAGATAAAACAAAGCTGTTTTGATTTATGCTGCTGGCTTTATACGTTTCTATGTCTTCATCTTTACCTTTGCAAAGGTAAAAGGAGAATGTTTGCAGGACCTGTGTGCATTTTCCTTCGTTTAGAACACTAGTTATCTCTATAGTTGACACATTCTTGTTTAACTATTGGCCAACACCTCTGAACAGGAAAGTGATTCTATAAGCTCCATTTTGCAAAAAGGGAAATTGAGGAAAGGAGTAATAATTTTCCTGGGGTTTCAGTGCAGTAACAGTGATAAACCTAGGATAACAATATTCCAAACTGAAATTTCAGGCTCAAGCTTTTCTTATGTTGCTTGTGCAGTTGTTGGAATTACACTTGCTGAGATCAGTGTAAAGCTCATTGAAGGAGAGTTGGGCTTGGATTTAAATATAGTATATCTTCAATTTCCATCAGTGTTTCTCACTTAACAGTAGAGGACAACTCTTCAGCAAGCATCTGCAGTGTCAGTAATTCCATTAACAAAGAAGCCACTGTATTATCAACATACTGTAGCTTCATTTTAATGTGTCATTTGCACTTCAAAGTCACATAACTTTTATTATGGTAAATCAATTAAAACTATTTCTCATGATAATTTATCTTCTACAGAGTTTATCATCTCAGAGAATGCAATATTTCCCAATTTAACTTCCAAGACAAAAGTGATGTAATTTGAATGCCTTTTACTGAGCTTATTAAGCATAAAGATCACAGAAATTTCAAACCCTGAAAGATAACTGTTTCATCTATGTGATAAAATGGAAGTCACATTTTAGTAGCTTACTGGAGGTAGTAGGAGACAGTATGCTAATTAGTAATATAACCTCATTTACTCATTTGGTATGTCTCTTGTTTTAAATGATAGTCTGTCTAGAATAGATATCCAGCTTGATACAAATATGAAAAGGAAATCAAGTGAAGCTACTGTATATTCAATAAAGCTGCATGTAGCATTCATTTGATTATGCTTTTCTTTGTGTATTTATAATTCAGGAATCACCTTGAAATATAGTAAACATTCTCAAAGATCTTGTAGTGGAGAATAGAGGTTTGTATAGAAAAATTCCCATTCAGAAGGGAGAGATGGGTCAGATCCTCAATTAACATAAATTGTCACAATTCTAGGGAAATCAGGGGAAAAATATCAATGTACATACAGGAGCTTCAAATCTGATGATGTACAAGTGTTAAAAAAACTTACAACAAAGCATGAAAAACCCATCCAGTGTACAGTCACCATCCTTTTGAAATAGTGAAGCATTAATATGAGATGAAAAGTTCATCTGTGTCTCTAGTGAGTGTATTTGAGTGTGACTGATTTTTTCTTTGGTGGCAGAAGGCTTGATTTTCATATACTTTTTTTTCAAATATGCTTCGGGCACCTGCCCCCTGATTTTGCTGTGATTTGTGCTCTTCGCTATTCAAAAGGCTGACAGTCTCTAATTCCTGTCTCTTCTCCATCTGAAAGTGCTGGGTTCACACATTACATTATAATGTAAGCAAAACTAATAAATAAGAAAATAATAATGCTTGACTATCTTGAAATTAAACCATCCAGTTTTACAAAGAGCAAGAGGAAAAATAATCTCAACAGCCAGTCAAGCCACTGGTCCTCTTTCTTTTCAATTGCACTAGCAGTAAATAATTGCAGGCCCTAAGCCCTAGACCTTTGCTCAGCAGGGAAAGGGAGAGCTGTTCCTGGGCAGTGTGTGTCATTTGTTGGCCTGTGGCTCCTGCCTCTTCGTTTGCACACATCAGTGCACAGCAGCTCTCAGCTAAAGTGTTTTTGGCTGGAGTAAGATAACTGGGAACACTGGGATGCCCTTTGTGCTAAAGCACAATACATACTAACTGCTTAATGGTCTGATATAAATTTAAAACTCTTAACTTGGCATCCTTTTTGATCTGTTTCTGAAATTGGAGTATAAAGAGGCGCTTCTACTGTATGTGGAGTTTATGCTCATATTTCACATGGTGAGGATGCTTCTTGCAAGTTACTATTTTGCACCCTGGAAGACTAAAATGCAGAAAATAGTATATCTCAGGTACTCTATAATACTTATGCCGGGAAAAAAACATTCTGTGTCTTACATTGCTGCTTTGCTCATAAAAGTACAGCAATATCTTATCTGTTCATTCTTTTGGCCATAATTTCTGGAGATCTAACTGTGTGAAAGGGATGATATGTACATGTATATAAAAAGGAAATTTAGACTGAAAATCTGCTTTAATGATGTGATTTATTGTACTACATTATGGTCTCCCAAAGGAGGGGGTAGAAGTCCCATTAAATGATGGAAAAACTCATCTCCTGAGGACCAGAACATATGGGAACAAAACACGGGGAAACTGAACAGATTTTATCTCAGCTAGAACTGGCCAGTTTCTCCTACCATTACTATATTCCCAAAGGAGCAGCAGAACAGATATACAACATTTTACTAGCATTTGTATTTGTATGGCATAAACAGTATGAAGTATGTTCTAAAATAATTTCCCTTGATGATGATTATTTGTTGCTATGAAAAGTAACTGGGTTAACAGTAGGAATACTTTCCTTAAATTAATCATTTCTTGTTCTATCCATTCAAGGAAGCAAAGAATGAGTCGTTCTTTTGTATAATTAGCCAGGAAAACACTCACTTAAGAGTCATGTGTCTAGGATGTTCATTTGCACAAACTGAAGGGAATTTTGATGTTGACTTAATCGGCAACGGTCAAAGTCTCGTTTTCTCTGGATATGCTGAGGCCTTTTGGGAATTGGTTGTATTTGATGTCACTCAATATATGGAAGAAAATGCTTTGTATCTTGATGACAAAATCCGTTTGGTCTGGGCCTACTCACTGCTGAAGTCATTACTTGTCTACCAACATCTTGAGAACAGAATTACTGTTTTAAGGATCCAAATACCCCTTAGTTTGTATTTGGTTTAGTCCTTTGCACTTTTGAAAATGAATATAGAATCCTGCTTTATCACTGCTTTGGTGTTTACAATGCAGTTGTGCTTCTTTTTTTTGATAAAAGGGGAGTCTCATCAACATTCTGTATTTCAGCTCTTGGAGAAGCACAGACCTACTTATGGAAGGTTACTTATAAGAATTCTTTTCTCATGCACTGGAATTATGCATCAAGACATTTGGACTATAATCAAAAAGCTGCCTATCTATTACATTACCACCTGAATGTGTTATTAAAATGTTACTGGAGTGCTGCACTTTGATGGTTTCATGCAGTCAGAATCCCACGAACATCATTTTAGAATCCCATCTTTGCATTACTATTTTTAAGGGTATTGATTTTTTTCTAATAGCCTTTCTGAAGAGTTTCTTGAGTTCAATGAGGTTTCTTTATTCCCTAATTACAGAAAGCTTACTGAAGATAATACTTTCTTGAAAGAATTTTTTTTCAGTTTAGTTTTGCTTTGATATGGTCACGTTTATGTAAATAAAGATCTGTTTACTCAGTTTCAATATACAGTAGTCTTAAATCAGAGAAAGCTCATAATAAATATGAAACTAGAGCATTCCTTTTTGTAAACACATCTGCAAGCCTGACTGCATCTCACTAAGCATTTTATAGGTTCATTACACTACTTGGCTCACATTGAAGTCACCTCAAATTTTATTTTTATTTTTTTTCTAACCATCATATGAATAAACTTTGGCTTCTGTTTAGACTGGAAAAGATCCAGTAGCTGCTGATAATCTACAGATTCAGGAAAACATAACGGTTATTACTGGTATTAAGGCATTTCTCTACACCTGTGTGTCACATTCTAAACTTTAGTGGGGTCAGTAGAGGTGCCACTTGCTAGAACTGCATTGTGGATTTTATGGAGAATGAAATCCATTTCATTTGCAAATGTGCAAAGTTTGGAGCAAAGTTAGCTGACAAGCATAAATGTAGAACCAGGTGGTTGTAGACATATATGTATGGGTGTATACACACGCACCTACACACACACATACACGCACACACGCATTTATATTTATATATGCACACACGTATATCTAACCAACTCAAAAGGGATGGTTTCAAAACATCCTGTTTCTATAGTTTGACCAAGACTTCAGGTAATTCCTTGTTTATTTTAGTGGTCTTTTGCCCTATACATCATAGGTGCTTTTGAAGAATTCGTTGTTATCTGGGTGGGAACCGGTTTCAGAAGCATTTTAGAACAACCTAGATAATCTTTAAGGACCCTTCCAAACCAAACCAAGCCATTCCATTACTCCATGATTCTATGTACAGCATTTAAGAGTACATTAAGACATCCTTAAGAGTGCATGATCAATATAATCAGACATATATGCTATATGCTGAAGAGATAAGACTTAAAATAAATATTTTTTCTTTTAACAGGATGCTATACTTTGCAAACCCATTGTTCCCTGTGTAAACTCACTGTTTATAACAGTGGCAATGTCAAGTCCATTGATGACAATGCCTGTATTGTAGCTCACAAGATTTTTTCATGCATAAAAAAATGATTACCACCTTATCAGCATGAGGAAAATGTTACTTAGTTAAATTTTATTATGTTTATAATATTTTTACTGATAGTCACTATAAGTTGTTATCTGCAGCTAGTAAGGTAGAAGCAATTTTTAGAAGACAGTGTTATAAGAACTATATTTTCCAAGACTAATATAGAAACTTAGTTATTTGGTCAGCTGGATTGAAGAATTTTAATTCATCAGTGTGAAAAGGGTTACAAAAAGTCAATATGCTTAAGATCAATCATGTCCTACTTTTGTTTGGTTGTATGTAGAACTGTCTAAAAGCTTGAAAAAAGAGACACAAATAATTTACTTAATCTTGGCACTGCTTGTACATCTTCAAGTAATAATTATTTATTAAATATTTACTTGAGGTGAAAATTAGACTTCATCAATGAAAAAAAGATTCAAAGATGCTTGGATCTGTAAGGCTTTTCTTCTTTAAATCTAAACTTTAAACCAGTCTCTTGAGATTCATCTTGTTTCTGTGAGCCCTAGGGAATAGCAGGAAATTCATACATATTTAATATTAGTCAAATCAACCAATGCAATAACCATGCTAAAAGAACAATTATGCAGACTATTTATGTAAATATCGAATATGAATTACGTGTTTTTATTTAGAACACTGGAAAGACTTGTAAATTATTTAATTTAAGAAGATATGCTTTGGAGTCATTTTGAGCAATTTATTTACAATACATATATCATAGAAAAATATTTTAATATATTTGTATTTTCATATTCATTTCAACCAAAACTGGGTTAAGACTAGTATAATCTTCAGAGAACAGAATTGGAACATACATACAAATATCCATTTGTGCCAGAAAGTCTTAATTAACATTTTATTTAACAACCTTTCTTTAAACTAAGGAGAAATGGCAAAATTATTTAACTCTTTGTTTTCAATAATAATAAAATAATAATAGTATTTTTCATGCATATAAGAATTTTAAGAATCTGCAAATATATTTTATATTTTCCTGATCAACTCTTGTCATGGAGTATGTTGCATATTTTAATGAGCCTGGAAACCAGTCTCCAGTTAACTTCCATCTCATAGATATGCTTCTAGAGGAGCAGCAAAAAGTATCCACAGAAACCATGAATTCACCTCTTCAGAAATGACTTTCTTATTTTAGTGCCATGGTTAATCCTCAAGAATTCATGCTTCTTCTGAAGTCTGTTATTAGCTGAGGAAATCGTGTTCAGAGACATTTGCACTGAAACATGGTGAAGGAACAGCAGTTAGGGTCAGAGAAAGATCATTGGAGTGTCTGTGTTAGTAAAAAAGAGCTGGGAAAGATCAGAGAATTCGTATCAATTTAGGTCAGTTCAGAACTGCACAGCAATTCTATCCATTGCTTTCTTGCAAAAAGGAGATAGATGACTTGGCAGTAAACAGGTTTTCTGTGTCAAATTGTGGAGATTTTGACTATCAGTTGTTTTAACAAAGCCATTTTTGGCATTTATTCTGGCCAGGCATAGATGTGGTCTAAACCATAGACAACCAGACTCTTTCACAGTCACTTTTCTAACTCATTTGATATGTATGTGTAGGTACAAGAGGTATCTTAGACTAAACACGGATGCTTTTCATTGGCTGTAAGGTGAAGTCAGGACAACTGGCTCACCTGGTCAGTCTTGGTCACTCTGCTCTCTCCAGTGGAAGGATCTGCAGTGTAGATGTTAGCGTTGAAGCACATAATCACAGAATGACTATATGCAGGTGCTTTTATTGAAGAGCTCTGGGAATCAGGGGTACAGACCCAAATCTGATTTCACCCAACCATGAATTCACCAGACCTCAAAACATCCTTTCTCATGATTCTTGGTGCTGATTATATTGTTTCTCATGATTCTTATTTTCAATTATCAGCAATCATTACATTTAACAATCATATAAATTATCACATGACGATTATGCAAGTGCAGTTGCACATGATCTAGTAAAACAAAGCAGAACGTTCTGTTCCCAAGGCCTAGTTCTCTTCCCAGGTCCCCCCAGGCCCAAACTTTCTTTCCACTCTCTCCTCCCCCCGAATATATTGTGTACAATTCCCATGATTTTAGAAACCTTTTAACCCTTTGCTATCATAGACACCTATATTTACTGCTGCTAACTCTCCATGCAATTACTCCTCAGCTTTTCTAGGTCTGTACTGATTGATATTTTAGTTGCCTGGCCTGGCACTTTTATTGATTATGATTTTGGTGTCAGCCAACACTTTGGCTGATCCCAGAATGATATATCTGGAAAAAAAAAACCAACCCAAAAAAACCCCAAAACAAACTACAAAAAAAAGTTGTTTAATAGTATACTGTAAAAGGATTTGGATGCCTGCAATTAGGTCCTTCAATAGAAAACCCAACCTGAAAGCTAAAAATCTGAAACTTAAGTGTGTGGAACTGCTGTTTCTTTTGAGAGGTACATACATGTTCCTGAAATCCCACCAGATTTCAGAAACTGGTCTTTTTCACATCTAACCAAAAGCACTTCAGCTATTAAGGCTTCCTAGAGAAGCTCCATGTGCAGTTAAGTAGAATGGAACTTACTAAACAGTACAAGCTTTCATTAAGAGGTCAAAATAAAAGAATAGACCCACATTTTCATAGAAAAGCTCAGTGATCAGAATTTTTGCCTGAGTTTCATTCTCTCTGTGTAAAGAAAGATTTTATCCAAGTTCCTCTCTGAGCATACTGAAGAAATAACAGACGGACAAGGGAAATGCAAATGG
>VYXD01003420.1:778791-863919 GCA_013397195.1 Hylia prasina | reverse complement strand
AAAAAAAAAAATCACCTCTTTTTCTTTTAAGAAATTATCTTTTAGCCTGTCTGGTCAGGAAGGCACATGTAGAATCAAGACACTGCTCCCAAATTTTAGAGGCATAGCTTCATTTACCTTTTTCTGTATCTTTCCTCTTTACCTATCTTCTGTATTTTTCTGCACAAGCAAGCATTTTTATAGAGTGAATAGAATAAATCTGAACATAGGGGTGAAGGGATGTACCTTGCAATTCTTTCTTCATTACTTTTTTTCAGTGGCAATTTTTGTTTGTTTCTAAGACGGAAAAATACCCAAACCAAAGCCATAAGATAAAAAAGAATTCTTAGGGACAAGGCCAGAATTTAGGAACCATCTTTCTGAAGTCAGTTTAGCACTTAGTCTCACACTTCCAAATCCTGGGTGTATTCATAAACTGTTTGAGAATTAAACTAACAAGTAATGAATTCCCTCCATAATTTCAGTGTTTCTCTTTACTTTTACAAGCAGTAATAACGCTTTAAATTTTTTTTATTACATGGAACAGGGCCAAAAATTATCCTAACACCTTCTAGTTTTGTCTTTTTCTTATCAGGGAAAATCAAAAAATGTGCTTGTACCTTTGTACAGTGTTACTAGTTTTGCAAATAATACCCCTACTTTTACTACTGTTTTCTGCCTCTGTTCTGTTTCCCATTCTAGAAAAGCCTACAGTCCTAAAGGTAAATTAGAGAGCAGTACTAATTAAAGGTCAGCTGAAAGAAATCAATAAACACATTACTACATATTAACTGTTATCCTAAAAGAAACATTGGTTCATTTGTTCATTTCAGAAAGAATAAAAGAGTAATTTGATGTGATAGATTCCTGAACAAAACAATGCAAAATATGAAACTTCAGTAACTGCAAAGAGATGCAAGAACAATTTTACCTGCTGTGGAGAAATGATTCACATTGTAGTCCTGAGAAAGTCATGCAGCAGTCTGGATTGGTACAATGGTGTGGATTTCCAAACATAATTTGATGATTTCATAGCCAGTAACTGACATTCATTTTTACACAGACACCCATTTGGTTAGTACTTTTAAAAACACTATGTCATTGTCTTCATTGCTTGCTTCCCGATATCATAATTAGTTAATCATTAACTGAGCTACAGTCCATGCTGTGAGATATTTTGATTTACAATGCATCTTTGACTTAAAAGATATTATTCCAGCATACCTAACATGTCTTAATATTAAGTAGCTTTTCTGTTGTTGCTCTGTTAGTAGGGTAATAGTTACTTTTCAAATGTTTGTCTGTTCCATTCTTTAATTTCTAACAACATGAAGTTGATAAATTTGAACTAGAAATAGATATTTTGTGTCAGACCTCATCTAGAACAAATGAATTCTCATCTATTCAAGTCTACAGAGTTGTACTGCTTTACTTGCTAACCTGCCCCAAACATCTCTTTTTAACTCTAATTTAACAGATATATTTAATTATGTTTTAAATTAATGTAGAGAAAAAATCATTAAATTTTTCTGATTGGAAGACTCTATCCATTAGAAAACTCTTAAGAAACACTAGGATAATCAGGACATTTCTGCAAAATTTTAGCTTACTCATAATTAAGTTTCATTTTCCAACAAATTAAAAAAAATCATTACAGTAGCTTTTGACATAAAATAAAATGATACTATCTAGGTAACTGCATGACAAGGCAATTATTTTGGGTTTTTGTTTGTTTTAAATATAAGTTATTAGTCATGTACCTTAAATAGTGTATGTGTAAATAGGCATACACAGTGACAATTTGTCATTTGACCTTGGCTGGCTGCCAGATGCTGATCCAGCTTCTCTCATAGTTCTCCTCAAGAGGACAGGGCAGGGTAAAAGGATGGGTCAAGATAAAGACAGGATCACTTACCAATGGCTGTCACAGGTAAAACAGACTCAGCTTGGGGAAAATTAACTTAAATTACTGCCCATTTTAAAATAATGTTGTTGTATGGTGAAAAGCAAAAATTAGAAATACCTTTGGCTCTGCTCCTTTTCTTAGACACAAATGCAGTCCTTCATTTCCACTTCCTCAGCCTTCTCATCCTCCATCCAGCATGTCACAGGGTGATGGGCTATGGGAGCTGTGGTCAGTTCAAAACAGTTCTCTGCTTCTCCTTCCTTCCTCCTCATGGAGACCTTCTTCTTCTTCAAGGTCAGCTTAGACAGGATGTTGAGCAACTCAGTCTACAGGAAGGTATCCTTGGCAGAGAGATTGGAACTAGGTGACCTTTAATGTCCCTTTCAAACCAAAAAATTCTCTGATTCTGTTTTTGCCCTGCTCCAATTTGGGCTGAACTACAGTCTTGCAGGACAAAATGCACTCCATTATAATCTCTCCCACGGGCTCGAAGAATTTCTCCTCTGTCTTGCGGGACAATACTTCCGCTCCCTCTTCTTTGACCTTGGTGTTTGCAGGGCTGTTTCTCCTCCTTTTCCTCCTGTTTCTCCTCTCTGCCATTCAGCATTTTGTCCCTTCTTGAATATGCTTTCCCTGAGGCATCACAGTCTTGGCTGTAGGGCTCAGCCGTGCCTGGAGGTGGGTCCGTTGGAACCATCTGGAATCATCTGGAACCAGCTCACATTTGCAGCGCCCCTCTGTCAAGACTGGGACACCTGCACCCAATACAGTACATGAATATACGTATACCACAAGATATGCAGACTTTTTTCTGATTTCCCCACTTCAGGGAGATGGCTGAAAGAGGCTCCACAACAGGGCAGGAATTAAACTTATGACCAATCAAACCAATCTCCTTTGGCTATACCTAAAGCTGCAGTGCTCATTCATTCAGTCAGTGCTGAAAGAATGACATCCAAAGCAATTAAGAATTAATGGTCCAGATAGCTGCCTTATCTTGCTTTTACACTGGGTATCTGTATTGTATTCATTGTATTGAATGATTAGACCAGGAGAATATGATCTGCAAGTGTTAGTGGCAGATTGAGTTCCTTTCTTTTAAATGGAAGAAACCCCATATTAAAGGGTTTCGGGTTCAATCTCCACAGGTGATCTCTGTTTCTGTATATTATATGTGAGAGCAATGGAATGCAGTGAAAGGTGATTTTTATTAAAAATGCTCTTGCATATTTATGCAGTGTGAATACAGTGGCTTTTAATATACAAATTGATCATAGATTCTACCACAGACTGAGAAGCCACTTCTAAAAACCCAAAGAGGCTATTGAATCATAAATGTTACAGTGATGATTGAAGTTTGTGACATCAAACTTCTAATCACGTGTCTTTAAATCAGTTTAGTTAAATTTTTCAATTAAGTTGTTATATTAGCTTTATTAGGCTCTATGACTAAATACATAATGATTTTCTGCTCCAAAGTCAAACTGCAAAGAGTGTTGCCGAAATTTTTGCCTATACAAGTTATTAAAATATAGTTTCAAGGTTCTATTTAACTTTTGGGACCATGCTTGCTTATATGTCTAGATTTTGCCGCAAAAGAGTGAGGGAAAATTAAGAGGGAGAAAACTGAAGCAGGTTAACAATGGCACAAGACCTGCAGATTTTCCAGTAACGTCTAAATGAGAGCTGAATTAATCTAAAAATATGGAAGTGGTTGCTAGTTATGGTCCTAATGAACAGAAGACAGCAGAGAAGGGAAACTCTTTCCTGGTCACAATAACAAATTTCTCATGATTTCTCTGTGTATTTGGTAGCCAATGCTCCCCATGTGACCAATGAAGCTTCCTGAAATTCTTAGTTTTCTGTTCACTGTTCAGCAGTTTCATATGGGCATTTATCCTTGGAAAGAATATATATAGCTGCTGTTTTGTAACAAAAGGTGCTCCATTGATCTTGAAAAAAACCAAAAGATATTTTAATTATAGGGATATACTAGCAGCTTCTTTTGGAATTGCTTCACTGTAGGTCACTGTCAGACTGGATTTCGCTTACATGGAAATGTGGAATAGTTTGGGGAATCAATGCAAGTTTTAGTTCTCAATGGCTGGATGTCTCCACAGAGAATGTTAATCTTGCATATGACTTAGGATGACTTTTAAGACAAAGTTAAAGCATTAGATTTTGTAATAAAGTGTAAAAAAAACTTTGGCAGATTCATTTATTTTGGTTTGATTTTATTATTGATTTGTTGTGTTTGTGGTGTTCTGTGGTTTTGTATTTTTTTTAAGCAAAAAAATTATAGAGTGATAGGTATTAATACATAAATATTTAAAGTCAAAATAGACTTAGGAATCTACTTTGAAGTGCAAATACACAAAATGAAACTAGAGAGAAATTACTTAGATGAGAAATCTTTACCTTTGAATACTAGTATTTTCATGAATTTAAACTTCTGTACTGCTTTTCTCAAATTCAAAAGCACAGACATATTAGTTTATAGTGGCCCACAACATGCACATAGATGGAATTATCCCAGTAAACACCTAAACTGTGAAATATCTATACAGGGCACACAGGCTAATAGTGAGGCTGAGGTCAGAACAACTGGCATAGATGGAGATTATAAGTATGAAAAAAACACAAACATGCAAAGGAATGGCAAAAGGAAATCCATTTTCAGAGGAGTTGCAATACCTCTCATAATTTTTTTGTCTATGGTTTTAAATTACTGCTAATTGGATAATAAATATAGAGGAATATAGAGGTGTATCCATAGGTTTTCAAGATCTTCCATTCTCAAGAGTTACCCACCTACATTAAAAAAAGCAGAACAACAAGAAACAAAACAAAACAACAACAACAAAAAACCCCCAAAAAAACCCAAACACCAGAAATCCCACATGAGAAAACAAATTTGGATGAGATCATTCCCCTTTTTAGTTCTGTAGTTCCCCAGACAACTTCAAATTTTTTATCCTGTACTTTAAATTACTAGTCAGATAATGTTTATTTTTCTCTGTCTTTGCTAAAAAATGGTGAAAACTGCCATACAAAGTTAGAAAACCAGTTTTCCTCATCTACTTTTTTTCATGTACTAATGTCATCAGGAGAATGATAAAATTCTTATTTAAATTTGTGATGATTGCTGAAAGTTGATGACGAGAAAATACAGGATAAAATATGGATGGGAACATTCAAGATCCTATGCAAATTATGAATGATAATCTGGACAGATTGATTAGATTCTAGTATGTGGAATAGTTTGAGAAATTAAGCCTGTCATCTAAGCTTTGTGACAGGTGTCAAGAAAACTGTAGGGTTTTTTAAAAGGGTACCTTTTAATTGAAATGAAATTCTGTAGGAATGTGTTTTTTATTTTCTGTTCCCAGGGTCCAGTTATCAGCTTGGTGAATTCTGAAATAAACTCTATCTATTTCTTCCCTTTTTTTTCATCCCTGAGTTAGGCTCACTTGATATTGCATTTTATATATATGTGATTTTTTAAAAAATTATCTTTCAAGAACTAACTAAAAAGAAGTATTTTAAATAAAAACGTTGAAGAGTCTTTAATTCTAAGATATAAATTTATCCCTAGGAGCAACAACTAGCATAAAAATTGGATATAGTAACTTTAATGTACTTCCTGAAGTTTCAGCTGTCCAGATTCCATAATGTTCAAGTGAATGGTATTGATAAAGTTCCTAAACTTTTGGAAAATGTCCCCCCAAACACATACTTAATCATTGCTATTATGTTAAATATAGTGAAACAGTCATAATTTGCCTGGTAAATTACAGTATATTATGGAGTGCACTGTAAACATGCATATTCATAAGAAATAATTATATATTTTAAGAGATAAACCCAAACATTTACCTGCAAATTGCAATTCCTTTCACACAGATGTGATATAAAGACATATTTAGCAAACACATGTATGACTTTTAAACCAGTTTCCACAGATTTTTAGAGTTGTGATGTATTTCAGTTTCATATATTTGGCCAAATATGTAGGTGTTAAGAAATAATTCTGAGTGGAAGCTTTGGTCAATGGAAATGTAAAAATGAAAAAAAAAAATCAAATCCCCAATTAGCCTGTTGTCTGTGTGTTTTTTGTTTGTTTGGTTTTTTGTTTTATTTCACCTTAGTGGATAAAACATAAAATATTTCCTATAGTTCTAAATCTATCTATATGCTGTGGGGTGAACATATCAAGAAAAAGCAAGGTCTATGTATCTATCTGTTTATATTTGTTCTCATGCTTGTAATGTCTTACTGCCTGACAATAAGATCTGTTTAGAAACTGGCAATTAAGAAAAGTGAATCTGACCAGCCTCCTTTATTATCCAAGCCTAAAGCAATGCAAGATTTAAACACAAGGCAATATCAAGCAAACTTGCATTTAAACAAGCCATGTCAGTCTTAGAGTTTTTTGCTGGCTCATTTCTTTTCATCTCTTATATTCTATTGTATACAAAACTGTATATGTTAGTAAGCTTTTGGTTAGAGAATGTCTGGACTAGTTCCAAATTTAGCAAAGCAGCATATGAGAAGAATGGAGGTTTTAGGTCTGCAGAATTGATATGTCGATAGCTGAGGATATCAGGTGTGGTCCACTTTGGAAAACACTTCTGTATCTGCATTAGTATGACTTGAACTCTGATGTATAGGATTTATTGAATCAGAGAATTTGAGAAAAAGAAAATAATAACTTGTGCCTGTCATTAGACAAGGAGTATAAAAAACAAACATACAGGGAGCCTAATGAAGTCTCTGGAAGGGCATCCCCCTCTTCTGCCTCAGTGCCTGTCTCCATATTCCCTTTCTCTTTCCCTTCTGTCCCATGGCAATGCCTCTGCTCTCAAGTCACTACTAATTATCCTTACTGAAGGCACTCCTTCTCCTGCTAAAAAATTAAAATGAAAATCCTGTAATGTTTGGGTGCTGAGAAATAGTAATTAGAGACACAAATTATAGAACACATTCCCTCTAACTTCACAAGGTGCCAAAGACCACAAAGAGATGTTATGGAATCAAACAGGAGCAGTATATTTTTTGGTCAGATTAGTGTCTAACGGAAGAGTTAATTAGAAGTTAGGAAGGCTATGGTTGGCATATAGAGTTGGCAAGGTACATTGGCAGTAGTGATTTTAGGAAGCCAATTTCAAATCTGATATCATGTTTTCAAGTGTTTTGCTAGTATACATAGAAGTCTTACTTTATAGATATTTTCAAGTTGCCCAGGAAGATTGTGGAGTCTCCATCCTTGAAAATATTCAGAAGATGTCTGGACATAATTCTGGACAACTGTCTGTAGATGGCCCTGCTTGACAAGGAGATTGAACCAGCTGGCCTCCAGAGATCCCATTTAGTAATTCTGTGATAAATTTTTATAGTTTATAAATTTAAATTATTCTCTGGTCATCTTATCATTCTGTAAAAAGTCTTTACTTGCAAGAAATTGTAAGTCATTAAGATGAATACATTTTAAAATCTGTGTGGAGCAAAAAATTAGAATGAAGCTATTGACATCCACTAGCCTAATTTGATAACCTTGGAAACCACTTAATCTTTACATATGTGCTTTCCCTTATGTGGGACAACCTCCTGGGAAAGAATCACCCTCTTAAATAGGAAATTGCTTTTACCTTCTAACTCCTGTTATTAATCAATGCAAAAGTCTTAGTTACGGCTAAAACTTCTTATCATGATATCATAATTTTGCTCTCAAAATGTAGTTTTCATTTTAAGATATTGATAACAGAAACTAGATAAGAAACTTTACTTTGCCTTCCAGCATTAGAAAATATCTTGCACTGCTAATCAATTATCTCTTTGCTTTTAAAATAACTCTGCTCAGGGAATAATAGGATACTGTATATGAATATATACATATGAACATGCCCTACTGTGCACGTGTATGTGCATAAAGGAGTATGTATTCTGTGCTTTTTTGTGAATGTGAGACTGCTTAAAGTATGTCTCTGTTCTCCTATGATAAAACAACACTTTGCCTTCTAATGGAGAAAGATGAAATCTGATGTAAAAATAGGTCTCACAGCTGAACCAGGCTTGAAGTTAGAGTATTTATTTCACTACTTCTTTTCATGCTCCAGTTTAATTAATGCTTAGTTAAACAATGGGCAGACTGTTCACATATTTAAATGTCACTTTAATATAGATATAATATTTGGAAAGTTTCTTTTTTTGCTATAGTATGACGAAGGAAATAAATCCCCCTATAATTTGCATGTTTTAATATCAAGAAGCGTAATCATGTAGAAAAAGAGTTCCAACAATAGGTTGTTTGTTTTTTTTTTTATTTATATGTTTAAAAATTCTAATCAGATCAACAGTAATGTGGCCAAGTCATAAAAGGTAATTTTCTTTGTGAGTGAGATATCTTCCAATTTTAGAAAAAAAAAGCCAATTATGAACGATACCAGCCATAGGATGAAGTTTCTTATAATTTTGGAAAATATACATTTCTGTACCAAAGTCATTAATCTCATGATTCATGCTGGCCATCTCTTGTGTGGAACTGCAAAAAACCAGCCTATGCAGTGACAAAAATTTCCCGTTTTTTCTAAACAGTGCAAGTTTTTAAAAAGTAATACAAGTTTTTAAAAATCACTTCCCAAAACTTTTTTTTTTTTTTTTTTTTTTTCCGTAGAGCCTGCGTGGGCGCTGAAGGGAATGAGAAAGGGGAAAAGCGCCACCTCTTGACGGTGTCTCGCCAACCCGCTCGGCGCTGCTGGGTACCTGCTGTGGCTGCGCCGAACGAGCGCAGCCGGCATCTTCGAGGCACACGTCTGCTGCAAGCGTCAATATTGTCAGGCTGCATGCTGAACTGTTTAAAGAATACACATTAAAACATATAACTAAAGCCAAATGAATATTTTACACAGTAGTAATGCAGTAGCAGAAACAAATTCTCTTTTTCTTTCTTTTTCTTTCTTTTTCTTTCTTTTTCTTTCTTTTTCTTTCTTTTTCNCTCTCTCTCTCTCTTTTTTCTCTTCCTGTTTCTTTCTCTTTCTTTCTCTCTTTCCTATCTCTTTCTTTCTCTCCTATCTCCTTTTCTCTCTTATTTCTCTCTTTTTCTCTCTCATTCTCTTTCTTTCTCTCTTTTTAATCTCTTTTTTTTTCTCTCTTTTTTTTTCTCTCTTTCTCTCTGTCTCTTTCAGTCTCTTTCTCTTTCTTTTTCTTTCCTTTCCCTCCTTCCCTCTTTCCCTTCACCCTATTTCTGTCCTTTCTTCTCCTTCTCTCCCTCCTCTCTCCCCTCTCTCCCCTCTCCTATGTCTTGTTTCCTGTATATCTTTTCTCTCTTCAAAAACAACTTTCTTTTGTGAGATTGAGAGGAGTTGGGGAACAACTCTAACAGAAATTTTGTTGCAATTTGTAGAACATGAGACTGTACACACGGCAATAGCTTTGCACCGGGTGGAGAACTTTGCACGCTGAATAGACAATCTCATATATGTTCCAGTACTTAAAGGAAGAAGTAGTTAATTTTCCCTTCAGTGAGGGTGGGGATTGCTACAGATATCATAAGGTTGGCAATGAAACAATTCTGATTTTTTGTTTCAAGGATTGTTCTATATTTACTGCAATCTGATTTTAGAATATTTCAAATCCTACCCAGAGTTCTGAAATGTGACTTTTTTTTTCTTTTTTTTTTTTTTTTCCAAATAGGCATTAATGATGTACATATTGTGACTTTTAAATCACTGGGTTCAATAATGAATAGTTCATTGACTGCTGGTTCAATGAATTGTGTGGAAATTCATGGACCATGCAAGCAAAGAGAAAAGGTAACTGTTATTATTTCAAACGAAGATTTTATGTCTTAGTGGCATTGTGAGATTGACCTTCACATGAGATATTGCTGTTCTTGCATTACCACCCTGATATCAATAGAAAACTGCTTTTAATCTACACAAAGGGTCCTGTTATCCTCTCAATGCATGGGGGATTATCATGCTTAACTCTCCAGAACATCGAGAAGCAAATAAACCCCATAGTCTCTATTGCTGTGAAGCAGTTTCTTGAACATAATTCAGATGCCTTCAATGATGGGTTTGAAAACTTTTGTGGTTTGTTTGTTTATGCATGAGTGTGTGGTTTGTTTTGCTTTGTTTTAAATGAGGAAGTTGGCTTTTTGCTGTAAACTTGTACAAGAATGTTATTCGATATGTAACAACTAAGGATTTGCTGAGTTCTCGATATTAGTAATTAGATTAAAATATTCATGATCATCTCAACCATATGATCTCCTCTCAGCAATGCTCATTCTAGAAGCTAAACATTTGTGTTGTAATGGAAATGTAAATGTGAGGTTTATATAGGAATCTGGCAGAGGGCACGTCATTTACAAAGTAAACCAGGCAATAATAATAATTATAATAATAATACCAGGCAGTATATTTGTTTATCAGCATTTATTTTGGTAATCTGCAATAATGGCAATACTCTTCACTGCTAACATTCCATTACATATGCCTTTTGCATTTCCAGATCAATAAGATAACCATGGGTTACTGAGCTCCCATATCTATTAACACACACACAGACATATACATACATATATGTATGTATGTAGGCATGTGGGTACTGCATCCACTCAGTGAAAACTTTTAAATATTAAAAAGAAGTATTGCATCCCATATTTCATCTATTCTTACAAGACAGGAATGACAGTATTAAGATGCACATTCAGGATAGCACTCTTTCTACTTTGAACGCTGTCAAGAACAAAGTGCTTTACAGACTTAAAATAAATCTAGGTACTAATCCATTGAATTTCTGACAACAGGAGCCCAAGGTTTCCATGCACTTAGCTGAGTACTGCATAAGAGCTTGTGCATTATTTATGTCCACTAATGGTGTTGCAATGCTCTTTGTGTGAAGCAGTGACAGTGCAATCTACTAAGATAGCTGCTGTTGTGGACAAAGCCATACATTTTCCTGGGCTTGAATTTTTGACAGAATACTCTATTAATGCCAATTCTGCTTAAGTAAATGCTGAACAGGGGTCAGTTCCTCCCCTCCATTCCCCTTATTATTTAAGAAAACAGAGCCATAAAACTGAAAATGATGTTCTGGGCTTTGCTGAATTTTGCAACACAATAGTAGCTGATAAAGGTCAGTCTGCTTTTTTGTCTACTTTTATGATTTTGTGTGATGGTCCACAGACTAAATAGGAAAGCTCTTAGCATTGGAGAAGGGAGGTGCTATTAATTCCAGTTTCATTGCCATTATACTCTTCAGTGGATCAATAGAATTAAATGAGCTGAGATATTAGGAAAATATTGTGAAGAGAAGTAGGGTGGTATTATTTGACCAAGGTTAGGATGAATAGAAAATAAAGAACCATTTATATTGGGATGTCAATAAATCATAGGATCCATATATAAAATGGAATAGAGCATAACAATCATAAGCATTCAAATGACTATAATATCTTTCACTTTTTAAAATACGTTGATATTTGGCTGGCAACTTAAAGGGCCACTGCAAGACTTTTTAATGATATGATTTTTTTTTAAAATAAAAATTCTCTTTGTATAGAAGGTCCTATTTAAATTGAGTAATCATAAGTTTATAATGATTTGTTAAAAAGCTGTCTTTATTTGCTTCTTAACCATTAGGTCCTGCAAGTTCTAACAGGGACATGGCTGAGCCCTAGGTATGTTTTCCCATGTACTTTCCTGTTTGTACTGCCTGCTGCCTCTGCAATCTCTCATTTCAGCCTTGCTGTTGCTGTTCCTAGGAAATGCTTTACTTGAGAGCTTGTAAAACATTGTGTATATCAAATAAATCTCCAGAAATTACTAACTCAAAGGACATGAAGTAGCTCTTTTGGAGTCAACATACACAGATTCCTGTGGGAGATAGACAAAGGACTTTCAGGTATTTGAGAAGGGAAAAAAGTGCCGTCTTTATTCCTTTTCAGAATCCACAGTATGAACAGCAACAGTTATCACCATCTGAAGAGCTCAGTCTCTACAAAGCAAGCTTTTTCATTGTTTCCCTTCTACAGTTAGGAAAATTGAGGTTATACACAGGTGAAATTTTCCTAAAGTAATACACCTAAAGGCATAGGTGTCATCTAGTCACAAACCTATGGTTACTTGTAAGTAATGTATTTCAGCTAGAAATGAATTAAAAATTATTTAATTCAGAAAGAAATCAAAACAAAACCAGGCTAATATGTGCAATAACTTGATATAAAACTGACAAATTGTAGATCCAATGTTTTTTGTTTAGCACTGGAATGCTTCTATTTACTCTTCACGAGCCTAGTTTAACAAGCTTAATCACTCTTCATCCTGTTGAAACCTGAAGAAAATCTCATATCCTTCATGGCCATGAATTTTTTTCCCCATCAGTTATTTTCACACTTTTTCTGCCTGTTCTGTATCTGCCTTGTAATATAAGCTGTCTTCAAACTTTTAGGTCTAAAAGAAAAAAAATTTTAAAATCACACAGTTTATGGATTTTTTTAAAGACTTCTGGAAAGTTTTAGTCCAATGCCTCTCTCAAAGCTTATCCAGGAATAATAGATTGCTCTGGGCTGTGTCCAGCTGAGTTCTGAATCTCTGCAAGGATAGACACACAACAGTATATCTGGGAAGCCTGTTTCACAGTGTGACCATACTCAGTATTTATTTTTCTTTTTAAGACAGAATTTCCAGTGTTCAAACCAGGTTCATGATTATGTTCAGGGCATTGCTGTACGGGGTTGTCTTCTTTATAGTTTGTCATTAGGTAGTTGTTGATTACTGTAAGATACAAGCCCTCTTTTGTTAAGGATGAACAAATCCATCTCTCAGCCTCTTCTCTTGGCTTACTCTGCCAACTCCAGAATTGGTGCTACAAGCCAGTTGTATTGGACTAATCAGCAAGCTCCTCCATTCAGTGCTCTTCTTCCTGGAGTAGAAGGAATTCAAGGAGGAAACTCCAGGAAGAGATCTTAGTTTCTCTCTATTTGCATATTCTGTCCTCCACCAGCTTTCCTTCTGCTTATCCAGATATTACTTTAAAACTTTTTTTGGACAAATAAAAATATCAGCAGTATAACTTTTTGTGGGATTTCTACAGAGCTGTCTTTCAGATCTGTTCCCTTTTTCACTTTTATTACTTGATGAAGTTATATCTGACACCTCTACAGCACTGAGATTATAGTCTAGGCTACTTTCGTTTTATAACGTGTCATTCATCTATTTTTAATGATTTATGCAGTAGGTTGGATGATAATTTTTTTCCTCCCTACTGGCTGCCATAATGGAGAACTGCTGCTAAGTCTTCATTTTTATACAAGAAGAACACTACAACTACAGAGAATATTTTGTCACATTGACTATGATTGTTTTCCCCTGTACAGATTAACCCACCTCTTTAAAACCTTATTTCTCCCCATCACAGTCTTCTTTTACCTTTGCCATGATGGTAGCTTCACTATCCTGCTTGTCCTTTGGTAACATCACTAATTTATTTCCTGGATGTATCTAAATTTTAAGGCTCTCCTTGCACATCAGCTCTGATGGTCTTTGGTATTTCTCCACAAAACTAGACCACTTTTCAGACTCTCATAATTTTGTGTCACCAGAAATTTTTAGATCTTTGTGAGTCTTGCCCTATCACATTAAATACCATCTCTAAACTTTCCTTTTCAAGACCATTCTTAAGATACCCCTGACCTATATTCACTTCACATTAAGCACAGTTTTAAACACTAACCTTTGAGCAGTGTGTGACATGTGCCATCACTGTCCATTTGTCATTTTTTTGGAACCATAAATCATTGTAAGGCATGCATTGTATGCACATGTAGAAACATGTGTAAGCCTGTCTGCAGTCTTCACTTCTCTCCCTTAAAACTCTGATGCCATTTCTTTGAGGGATGGGGGAGGAAAGGCAAAACAAACAAGCACCCTAGACAGCACTCATGTCAGATAAATATTTGTTAGCTTTATCTAATCTCTCATTGTTTCCTGGATCTCAGATTTTAGTTTCTTAGCTCTTATGGCAGTCTTCTACAGCAATCAGGCACCATGCATTTGTTTCACCAATGTGTGAAATATAGCTGTTCCTTGACTACCAACTCTAGAATTCTTCTCATCTAAGATTGGTGATGGAGACATATAGACCCAAGCTAATCAATTTACAATACCTGCAATCAGTGGGGAAAAATAAATATGATTAATGTGATGTGTTTTTGATATCTGCATTTTGATGGAATGTTGCACACTAAAATGATTTATTTAAGTGGTCTGGTTTTGGTACAATTCCAGGTCTATCTGTCTGAGCCAGTGGAGAAAATATCGTCGAGATAGAGTTCTGAAAGAGACAATTATAATCACAATGAGTTGTGGGAAAATTGTACAACTCCCACAAAATACTCAAATAGCATAAAAACAGGTCATGCTTCCTGTAAAAGATTAAGCAAAAAAGGTCACTCTTGAGAGACAAAAATTAAATCATCTCTCTATTTAAGCTTTTATATAATTTAGTTTGCAATCTATATTCTGAACTACAGCACTGAAAATCTGAAGCAGTTCAACAGCCTTGCAAGGAGTTTAAGTAAAAGTTGTTTCTGGTGTACCTGTCTGGCCTTATAGAGATATGTGCCTGTCGGTGTTTTACATTTCTCTCTGTTTTCCTGATTTCGGTGGCCAGTTTGCATGTGTTGAGAAGCTGATCCCTTTTATGTATACTAAAAGGAAATAAAAGCAAGCTTATTCAGTGTTAGTCTATAGCATATTCTCTGTGCTAGAAAATCTGACACAAACCTTGGGTTTTGGTGGTTTGTTTCAGATATTAAAAAACCCAGACTGTGTTTCTGAGAAAATCATGTGCCTCAGTCTGTGCCTGTTGACAAATAAAGTGTCCTGTGCAGTGGTTTAAATAGTGTACTAAGACTTTCTAGGAGTTAATTGTGATTATGATCCCTGGCATCTTTTTAGGTCTGCACCAACTAATGCCTTATAGACAGCGTTCTCATCACTTTTGTTTAGTAATGTAGGTGTAATCCTGAGTGCCACTTTGGTGAGCATTAATTCTTATTCTACATATCATAAGGAAGAATATAATAGTTCTGGATTAGGGAATATAATTTAAGTCACTTAGGAGAGGACTAGCAACCACATAGAATGTTTTCCAAGACTATTCTTTTTTAAAAGTTATCCACAGCAAAAGCTAGGCAGAAATTCTCAGCCCATAAGCAAACACTTTAAACCGCTTCTTAGTAAAAATATCTATTTAGCTACTGAAACACAGTGGCAAAGATCAGATATTTTTCCTTTTTCATAATCCAGGTGCTACTATAATTTGACAGTGATTTTAAGCAGATAAGATCTAAACTTGTCATGAAAATTACCCATTATATGTTCTGAATGATTTCAAAGATTTTCAGGGGCAAAGAAATAAAATTGTTTAAATAGTACAATATATAGAAAGAGGTCAGTGTATTTGGTTCACAAGTACTGTGTTCCATCTATATAGCTATGTTTACAGTAGTTTAGAAAAGAGGACTAAAACTATTTTCTGGAAATGAGATCAGCTAGCTTCAAATAACTTACACCCATAATGTACTGTTGTCTCTAAACTGGGTAGCCACAACCACCTGATGGGAATAGTTCCTATCCCAGGCTTATTCCTGAAATGTATTCAGGATTTTAGTAGCTGCCTGTAACTTTAAAAATTTATTCATATACACATGAAATGATATGAGCTTAAACATTTTCTACACTGAAGTTGTACATTTGGTGAGTGTATTACCAAAGAAAGACGTTACCAAAGCCATGGTAGTTATGACTTCCTACCTAATGATTTCATTGTGAGAACAATTGTAAATGATTTGAGGACTACAGTGTGTTATTTAAACTTTTCTTACTTCCTGGAACTGTGTACCAATCACCAGGATATTGGGTGAACTACTGGCTTTCCCAAATCGTCCTGCTGAAATGAACAGCCAGAACTGCAAGAGCCATAGTCAGAAGGTGAAAACGGGGAACAAAACCCAGTTTTGCTGCCTCTGGAAATGTCAAGAATATAACATGAGAGTGGGAACAGTGAAGGCAGAACACTTATGGTTAATTTTAGATATGGTGTGACTCCTAGAGTCAAAAAACAGACAGGAAATTGGAGGTCATATTATTAGGAAATTCTAGTTTAATTTTGTAGATGTAATAGTGCTAAGAGTAAAGTCGAGAACATAAGAAATGTCTTAAGGATCTGCCCTTGTCCAGATCTATTTCAGATCTAGCTAGCCTAATTCAACTTTGTAGCTTTCCAGACTAGTCCATCTAGCACACTAAGGTGTTTGTGGCCAAAGATGCTCTGTAAGAACAACACACTAGTATCAGCCCTTTCACCTGTGAATTCTGCTTCCAGGACATCCACATTTTTTATCTTAAGGGTTTTAGAACATATCTCCCTGCTTGGATCCATATAGTGGTTCAGCTTTTGCCCACTTTTAAATACTTGCCTTTTCATAACATAGTTCTTCATAAAATGATCACTATTCACTGGCTTGGATAAGCCTCTCTGTTGGTTTAGTGGCAGGTGAGAAAGCTGATAAGAAGGGACAATGCTGGGAACAGCCACACAGAAAGTAAAGGAACTGTGAAGAGGTGCCTTACTATAATGTGGTCCTTTTTATGTTGAAATCTAGGCGTGTCTTCTTAACACTCCTCTCCTTTGTTTGTGATGCAGAATAATGAGCCTATAAACACAAATTGCTTATGTTATTGAATGTTAGCTGTATTTGATTAATTAGTTAAAGAATCCAGATGTGGAATATAGAAAGAAGAAAGCTGTTGGATATATCTTTAAGGCGTATAAATTAGAGATTTACATTCTTTAAAAATTTCCGGCAGAAATCAACACTGCTGGTAAATATGTAACAGATGCACCAATGTGCCTTGAGATGAATACATTATAGACAAAAAAATCATATTTATTCCCATCACAATAACAGTTTGTTTGGATCACCTGCTCTTTCTGGTTGCACCTGTGGCTTGTTCATTTGGTTGCAACATGGGAAAATGCCAAGATCAATACAAGCTGTGGGTTCTTTCTCCCTTGTGTGGGTGTTTCTTTTAGTTGTTCCCCAAATATTTTCTGTATTCAGTCTTCAGATACAATGAAGAGGGGGCAAAAATAGCTATTAATGCAATATTTGGAATTCCAAACTCCAGAGCAGTTTTTAAACTTCATCTCAATTGTACCTTTAAAACATGGTGATGTCTCCTGTATTACTTTTGCCTGTATGTCAGTTCAAATTTTTTGCTACATACACCTACAGTAGCTTATACTGTACAGTCTTTATTCACAAAGAGCTCCTCTCCTCTGCACGTAGTTCAAAGCTCTATTGACTTAAGTATCATGTGTTGGAGATCAAATATTCTTCAATAAATCCTGTTCTGTTTGATAGACTACCATCTTAGGCAGCATAACTTTATGTTTTCACCTTCAGAGAATTGTCTTGTGAAGTTTAATCTATGTTCTCTGAAGAAGCTGTGTTTTCTCTCCTGCGTTCTGGAATAATGACTGTTCTTCATGTTGGAGCCGTAGATTCATAAAGGTTGGAAAAGACCTCTATGATCATCAAATCCAAATGCCAACCTAGCACTAGCACCATGTTCACCACTAAACCATATCCTCAGGTGCCATATCCATACACTTTTTGAACAGGGAACCCACTGCTTCCCTGAGCAGTCTGTTCCAGTGCTTGACAATCTTTTTCCATGAAGGGATTTTTCATACCATCTAATCTAAACCTGCCTTGTCACAACTTGCAGCCATCTCCTCTAGTCCTGTCACTTGTTACCCCTGCCCCACTACAACCTCTTTTTAGATATTTGTATAAAGAAGTTAGGTGTCCCCTCAGCCTCCTTTCCTCCAGGCTGTTCAAGAGAACTATGCCCTCCGACATGAGACATTAATGTAAAAGTATCATCATCAGAGACTTTAGGAAAAGTGGTGAAAAGTAGTGGACACCTCCTCAAGATGAAGTGCCTTTGGAAAGATATATCTCTAATTATTCAACATAGAAGATGCCTATACTGGCTATGTTTTTGAGTGACTTCACTAGTCAAGTCCTTAACATCAATGAAGATTAAAACTATCTAAAAGTTTCCAGACATCCTAAGATATTTGTACAGATTCAGATTCAATATAACTGAGCTATAACTTCTTCTGAGTTTTGTTTTACTAAACACATGAAAAGCATTTTTATTTTTTTCTAGAGAATCCAAATGTACCTGTAAAATATCCAAAACCAGTGAGCAAAATATATTAGAAATTATATATAAATTCAGGCACAATATGCTTTGAAAATATAAATTATTAGAAAAGATTTATTTCAACATGTTTATATAGTGTATTTCAACACATTTGTCTTTTTTCTTCAAATATGGCAGGCGAGAAGCAAGCAGGGAGTCATAAGCAACCACTTCTAATATTACTTCCCTATATTAGACTGGAATTGCTTTGTAATAAAATTACACCTGAAAAGGTGTTTTCATATATTTTTATATCTTAGTTTATCAGGGTTTAAAGTATCCAGTGCATTTGGGCTTGTGTAATCATATCTGAGGTCACAAAAACATCAAATGTGAATCAGGATGTTGTTTAAAATTTATCAGTTCAGGTGAAGTACCATGATAAATGGGCATTTCATGCCAGCATTATGCCAGAGCTTTATTCCTAACTTGATGCCAGACCTGACTCTGACCTATAAAAATGAGGGTTCAGCCAGTGCATAAATATTCTACTCATCTATGTAACAAACACTAACAGTGTTGCATTAACATTTTCAGGCTATGGACTGTATCCAAACACGTCACTCTGAGCCAATCTTTTATTTATTTATAAGATATCATACTTCTAAAACAGAGGAAGAAAGTTCTTATTGATCAGAATAAAAAGAAGGCCTGAAATGGAATCTGAATCCCTGGACCTATTTGCATCTAGTATTATTGAACAAGAGAACATATCTTCTGTTTAATAAAACACATGGAATTGTGCCCAGTAAAAATAGCTGCTGTCAGAAAGTTCTTCAGGAGATAAGCTTAGTTTTCTGTGCTGATATCTTTGCTGTCTGAATAAATTGTGAAAGGATATAGCAGTCCTTGTGATTTCCTTTCTGCATATTGCTGAACTTTAATGTTCACAGAAAGAGTTGAAAGACTGTACTAATGGCATAGCACCATTCATGCACCAGGAATGCTCTTATGACAGTGCAAACTCATAACAAATTTTCCAACCAGAACTTCTACTTACAGCTACTTAAAGTAGTAATGTGACATAGTCTGAATATGGACAAAGACTATAATCCTCTCTTGTAAGTCTTTTGGAGACTTATCAATACCTTGAACATTTTCATGGATATGCTTCTCCTTTAATCTGTTACAATTTTCTCAAGAACTGTGGGTCATTAACAATAATGTTTTTCAATGTAAAATCTTCAGTCAAATTCAAAGGCCAAGATATCCTAACGCCCCCTCCCAAAAGAAGTATGAGCTTTTACACTTATAACTTTTAATGAATAAGTTAACCTTAATCAAAAGCAANTTTAAAAAAAAAAAACCAAAAACAAAAAAAAAAAAAAAAAAAAAAAAAGAAAAAGGGAAAAGAAAGAAAAGAAAAAAATGTTTTATTTTCTTTTAATCTTTGAAAGAAGGAATAAGTTTTCTCTGGCCTCACAAGGTGTCAGTTCAAGCTTTTTAATTTTATTGTTCAACTTCACGTGAAACAGTATGAATTCCAAAACTCAAGAAAGATGTCAAAAATAGATCTCTCCAATATTCTTGCATTTTTTCATCAAAGATTTTTCAGACGAGTGTACATGAGATTTTAGTCATTCAGCATAATCCAAAGTTTCATTGCTTTTATTGGCAGAAAAGTTTGTTTGATTTCTTTTTCATACACAATTCTTTTAATTATCATAATACATGGAGTGTAGGGGCAGCTCAGGACCTGCTGAACTTTGCTTCAATGGCAGATTAGTGAAAACCCTTACCTGGACTGCAGTTTTCAGATCTGTGATCTTTATTTTATTGCCATGCATATTTTTTCTGTTGACTAAGCAGAACTTAAAAATAAAAATATTTTCTATAGAAAAAATATCATTAATTTATTCTTATCAAGTTTTTAATGAGGAAGAAGCTACAGGTAGAGAAAGTCCTCTGCTACAGATTGTTCATTGATAATACTATGAAGGGGGAATACATTTAAATAATTTGCTTATATCACTAGAAAGATTACATTCTAAGGGGAGCATATCTACTGGCTCATCTGTGTTAGCTGGTGCTTAGTTATTTTGGGTAAATATCGCAAATTCTAGTCAACTTCATTTTTTTTCTAGAACATTCTGTCTTTTATTCAAAAGGCCTAGTAATTCTCATAAATGTAGTACTTGATGCTGCTTACAACATCCTGTATATAACTTTACATAATCCATCTTGATAGAGTTATTTTGGCAGGCAACTTTGTTAGAAGTCATCATGTGTTTACTACATTGCTGTTCCATGAGGCTTCCAAGAAAGAATTACAAGCTTGTCTGAATCACAACCACTGGAAATTTATTTCCATTCTTTTCTGTAGTTTTAACTAATACTTCTCCCACAGGGATGGATAATAGAAGGCAGATTCTTGTTCATCCTGTTTTCTTAGTTTCTCTAGGTTGGCAGCTTTTAATGATCATGGTAGAAAAGCAATTCATAAAAAATAACATAACAAATGCCATTTTGAAATCCTGATTCCTCTTTTCTCTCTTCATTCCCTCACTGAATTATATCTTTTGAATTATATAGATGGGTTATTAGACTCCAAAATTAACTGTTAATTTAATAAGGAGGATAGCAGTAAGTATATTTTGGTACTTTCCTTCTAAATCCTGTATAGAATTCTCAGTTTTACAAAGAATATATAATTCATGGGAAAAGACTTCCCATTTTTCTGCTCCCAGGCAAACATAAAAAACCCACAAAAACAGAAACAAAAACAACCCCACAAACGTATTGGACGAGGGTGTGTGTTATGTATTTTTAGACCATAATTATAGATTTTAAATTTTTCAAAGCTTCTTTTTTTAGTTATGTATTCTTCACATAGCTAAAAATTAATTTAGTTTTGGGTGGGGTTTTTTGGTAGGTATATGTTTAAAACTGCTAATTACTTAAGAGCATATATCAATGAAAATATTTATCAGCTTAATATATTTACAGACTATGATGCCAAGTTCAATGAAAACATAATGTAGAAAGACATAACACCAATTAATCATAAAATATCAGAATATTTTAAGATTATATTAATATTTTAAGCTATTTGACCACTATTTGACCACTGCATTATTTTATACTAGAATATTGCACAACTGACATACACAATAGTTTCCCCTTTTTTACAGCAAATAGAATGATGATTATTTTTCTAGCCACGAGTGGGAGACTACAACAGCTGTTAGATAAGTGATAGATATTACCTAATTGATTACATGTTAATAGTTAATAATTTTAAACTGTTTAATATTCAACAGTAAAGTTCTGCATATCGGGAAGTCTGAATTTAACTGCACTGCTAAACCAGACAAAAAATCATGTGATCTATTGGCTCTCTTCCTCTTTATGTTCTTTACACTGGTCTTTATCCCTTTTTCACAATTGCATATACACCAGTAGAGCTCTGGATGCAAACCTTTCCTCATTTGAACAAACTACAAGGTAATGATTTATATGTCTCTTAGCATTTAGAAGTTTAATAATTCTTTTATAAATTTTGCTTAGCATGATAAAGAACTGCAGACTTCAGAGTGCTTAGACTTCACGAGATAGTAAATAATTTCTTCCACTGGAACATTCTTTGGGGCAAACATACCTAGGAC
The DNA here is from genome assembly GCA_013397195.1 of Hylia prasina. NCBI lineage: Eukaryota > Metazoa > Chordata > Aves > Passeriformes > Sylviidae > Hylia > Hylia prasina. The sequence goes on along the minus strand of VYXD01003420.1, from coordinate 842,143 downwards.
ATAAATGGTAAAGTGTGTGGATAGGGTCAATGGGCATCTCCCCAGGTTCCACTGCTGACATTTCACAGGTGCTTGAAACAGCTCCCCACACAGAGCACCTGCTGTTGTCTGGGGATGCCTGGAACTTTGCTGCATCAAGCATTCTAAAGAAACCCTAGCATGCCTGATAACCAAGGGTTTATGTTCCTGTTGATACACATGAAAAAAGTAGGGAGTATTTTGTTTCCTAAAGCTACCTTCTTCCTCTACTTTTCAAGTTTTAGTTTGAGCTGATTCTAGAATACTGGCAACACTGTAGGATATAGGAAGAATCTATCAAATCCTGGCATGCTGGGATCAACAGAAATCTGTGCACATTATATTAAACATAAATGAATAATACAGTGTTTCCTTTGCCTAATAAAATTAAGCTATTTGCCAGTTGTTACCCTGCTGAATTAGATGCGCAGGTGAAACCACATGCTGGACAAAACCGGAATTAGTCTAAATTCCCTAGAAAAATCTCCTTACAATTCTTATCTGCTCTTCTTATGCATGCTCTTCATGCATAGTCAAAAATCAATGAAGACAATTGCAATTATTTTCTTGTAAATATAGAATATAAACCCCATAGTTATAAAAGGGAAAGGGTTTCAATCCAAATGCTCATGTTTTCTAGTTTTAGTTTTAATTCAGGAATCATTCCAATACAGGGCAACACGCGTGGGAAAAAAAATTCACAAAATTTCTTGCAAGAAAATACAATATAACATAGAATAAACAAAAAAAGCTTCTAATCACCCCAAGCAGCATCCAGGTTAGCGCCTTTAGCAGTTTTCCTGATGTCTGTGGTTTAAGCTTTTAGCTAATTTTAACTAAATACACTCTTTGGTGTACCAGGATGTATATGGTTGGGATATGAATAAAAGAAATAAAAAACAGAGATTGGCATACGGTTGATGGCACATGCATCTTATGATTTTTGTAACACCATTTTTTCTAATGTATTTAACATTCAAGAGCAGTAAAAACCTTAAAACAGAAATAGAACTGTCTCACTGGATTTGAAACTTTGGCTTTTAGTAAAGGTTCTCTTTTCTATTATTTTTTACATTGCAGAAAGTATATTAAAAAACCCCACCACTATAGACCTTAATTGTCTTATGCACAATCAGCAATGTTTAAGTGGACCCTGTGGATTTTGGTCCAAAACCAAACCAATCAGTCATAAGGTATTTTTCTTTTCTTTTAGATGTTCTTCTGTAATATTTGCATAAATGTAACCATGCCATCCGTCTTTTAACTTTCACTCAATTAATTATGCTCCCAGCCCCCTGCTGATGGACAAAAATGAGGCTTCATCTGCAAATAGCTTCAGCAGCTTACAGCTTATTAAATGCCAAAATCTAGTTAAGACAATTTGAGAATTCTCATGTCAGGCATTTCAGCCTGCCAGTTTTAACACAAAACTTTTATTAAAAGGGAAAAAAAGTGAACCTACTAACCCAAGATAGGGAAATGTGAGTGGAAGGAGAGAGAATGACATAGAATAAGTGTATTGGGCAGGTAAGAATCACCTACAAATCATGAACTTAGCATATGTGGCACAGACAAAGTATGTTTTAATTGATTCCCCTAATAATGAAGAACATTGGAAAAGATACCCGGTTGACAACAAAATGGTCCCTACAAATTGCAAACAGCTTTAGTCCACAGTACCCCCTTTTATAATTGTAAAAGTCTGAATAAGCCTTGAAATAACCAGATTACATAGTAAAGTATTCTTAAAGAATAACTTTTCTAAGACTCTTTTTGACAGGTTTTGCATTTTGCATCAAGCATCTGGTGCTTTCATTTTTCAGTACATAGTGTTCTGGTATACTTTATACCATGCTGGGTTTATTCCTGATTTAAAACAGAAATAGAGAAGCAGTATGGGATACAGGAAAATTGAAGTGTGCCATTCTTCAAGATAAATTCAATACATAATTTTAGAATATAACCTTGACCAGATCACTTAACATGCTTGAACTTTAAGCAGTCTCTTTAAAAGTGGATATAATCAAGAGTTCGTTGAAGAATAAATGTTATGCTTGAATGTCAGCTTCTCAGCTTGAATAGATTATGAAAAGAGGACTAAACAAAATTTCTCTTCCATAAGTTACGTTTAATTCTTTCAATTTATTTTTGCTGTTAGCTCATAAATATTTCTTTAGATGGCTGGCTTAGTGATATAGATAAAAATTCTAGACTTAAAAAAAAGAGATATAAATACAAATTTTAAATTTTGAAATGTATTATTTCTGTTGCAGTTGTGATGAACATAATTTCAATTTTTGGGGGGGTGGGGGATGTAAGGGGAAGGATAATGTCCAAACTGAAAGAGAAAGTATTTTGTTTCCTAAAAATTCCCAACATATTATCTGGGTTATTGTGACATATTTTGTCATGTTTGTTGTCTCAAGTTATAAACTAAAGTGACTGAGTTGAACATTCATGATGGAAATGTCAGGAATTAAGATAAAGAAGTATAATTCATGTCCAGTCTTATAGCAATTAACAGTTCTCTTATAAAATGCTTAGATTTTTCATGTTTAATGTTATGGGGGAAAAAAAGTGTAAAATGTATCAGTTTCCCATCTTAATATTATATTTAATTTCTGAAGATTTATTTCAACGTCTTATACACTAATGACCTTATCATGTAGAAGTGTAGTGAAATTTGATCTGTATTAATAGAACAATTCCTCAACTAGCAGACACAACAGAGTCTGTTCTACATGAAATGCCCCTCCTACATCTGCTCTCTATAGTCTGAATTTCCACTGTACTGGTAAGGCAGCATCAGCCTTCTCCTTTGCATAAATAAATTCATTTTCAAGCAGATTTTTCTCACAGTCAGAAGAAAAGGCACACATGAAATATGTTCCTATTTTGTGTGATTTCATTCTAAACTTCCCCAAAGTGTTTAAATACCAGAAAAGGAGAAATGTATAAAAGTTAATGGAGCATTTATCTTCCCTTATAATATATCAATGTATCTCCTTTATTATGTCTCTCAAACCTGATGTTTGTTTTGCTTTTGTTTGTTTGTTTGGGTTCTTTTTTTTTTTTTAGATTTTTTTTGGGGTATAGTGATGGATGCAAGAACTGAGGACATAGCAATGGCCTTTTAGCAGACCGGTAACACTGTAGTAAAAAGGTACTGAAATAATTGTTGGAGAAATAGGCAAAAGAGAGATTGAGTCTAATGTGGCTGGTGGAATTGCTTCAGGCAACACAATAAAAAAACTGGACTCAGGATGTAATCAAGAGTGACAGAAGAAGAGTGGGGGTGGTGGTAGTGGTACAGAAGGCTTAGGAGGAAAGATAGAGTGGTCATTTCCCTGACATCTGTGTTAACTCAAAACTGGCCTATAGACGAAAACTGTATTTTTCCACTTTCAAACTTCAGTGGTTTAGCATCATGGTGGAAAGTATGCCCTGGAGACCAAAGTCTTGTCATCTATGCTGGGTAGTGACATTTAGTTCTTCTGCGTGCATTCCACCTCTTCTTCTTTGGTATTGACATAGATGGACCACTTCTAGGCATGACATGGTAGGTTATGCTCTGCCAATCACTGTGCCAATTAATGCCATTTACGCAGATATGTTTTGTGAGATGAATACTCCTGGAACTGATGAATGGCAGAAAATGCTGGAGGGCAGTGCTGGAGATATTAGTGGGTTTGACAAAGTGTAAAAATCAGGATTATCTTGAATGCTTGTTTTTAGAAATTTAAAGAAATTTCAAAAGAAGGAATGTTTTGATTAAGTTTTTTTGGGTTATTAACAAAATTTCATTCAGAATAATGGTAGTGAATAAAATTCAATGAGGTTCATAAAGGGAAATGAATATTCAAATACTAAAAATACTTTCCAGTTGCCATATATTGATGTCCAGTAGTAATTTCTGTCAATAAAGTGATTTATTTTAAAATGAAATTTAATATGGTTAAGGTGCTTTTCAAGTTGGGAAAGTAGGATGAACAATGCAAAATATAATAAAGTGAGAATTCCCAAAAAATTCTTCCACTAAATTTTGGTAGAAAATTGGCAACACACTGCAGTTTTCCTTCTATATCATCAAACTTCCCGTAGGCATTTATGTGAGGCAGGTACAAGGCTTATCTCACACCAAAAGAGATTTTTCTCTACTTCATTCTCTACCTAATTATGGTAATATAAGGCATACCTTGTGTCATAGCGTAAATTATCATTTCATTTTTCCTACTGCTTCCTGTTTGGATTTATGAGAGAGTGTGTGTGTGTGTATTTTCCTGACAATCCAAGTTTATATAAATTCTCTATTTTCCCAAGAATATTTTTATGCACTTTAAGCAAGGAGTCAGCTATTGCAAGTACTTTATTAGATGTTTGATTTTTTTCTTTGCATCATTTGCTGCTGCAGAGCAAAGTATGAGCAATTCATTTTAGCTCTGATAATTTTTCTCCTTCTGTAGTGAAAAATGTATCTTACATATATTACTAGATGGAATCAGATAAAGTGAAATCTTTCATTTAATTGGAGAGGAAATAAAATAGGAATTAGTACATAATGGGAGGTGTGGGGGGTAGGTGGAGTGTTGAATATTTTTTCATTATTTGAGGATCCTATAAGCTCTGGGATACAGAAAGTTTGTGCTATTAGAGAGGGGAATCTATTAATCTAAAGGAGATTTTTCTCCCTTGTATTTCAATTAGGTACAATACTATAGAATTATGTAAACCAGGAAAACGTTTCCACCTGTAGTATGAATGTAGTGAACTTGATCGTTATTACAGAGGCAGCAAAGTTAAAACATATTAAAACAACAACACATGCTGTATTGGTATTAAAAGTTCCCCAACTGCTCTTTCTTTAGTGCTATGACTATAATATATTCAAAGAAGAAATATATGCTTCATTAGTTGTAGAGGTGTTAGCACTTGCTGCTTTATAGCCAGAAAGAAATAATAGATCATAAAGAACAAGAATGTGTAAAGGAATGAAAAACAGTAATCAAATATATATGTTTATATACAAACACAAACCACAATAAGTTTACATATAGACCTGTTTTAAACAAATGCATGTACACCTTTTATGTAGAAAGCCTTCAGAATGTGGATATGATTATTTTTATATGTGCAAGTTTTGAGAAAATGCTGAACATGGTAAGGATACAAGATGTAAACACATGCTAGTTTTATATTTTGAACAACATAATTGATTATTCAGGAATATAGTCTGGAGTGGATGATAAAGAACTGAAACTGTTCAGACATTATGCAGCACACTTTCAAAAAAGGGCAGCTTTCATTTATAAATCATTATAAACTCACTATCTAACTGTAGTGAGGATAAAATATTTTGATTCTGCTCTTCTTGGGGCAGAAGTGGTAAGAACATATTCTTAGACACTGAATGACAACGTTTTCACCAACTGTTGGAATACAGAATATTGGATCCTCTAGAAATCTGGCAGCCAGAATTTTTCCTTGTATTCCAACTCCAAATGATCATTGGTTTTCCTTTGTATTTATAATGGAAGACTTCTCAAGAAGGGGCCCCAATTGCAAAATAATGTGGACATAAAAATACATTGTTGGTTCCGCTCTAAGGAGCAAACACTGAGAGGGAACTTTGAATGAATACAAGAGGGAGTGGGAGGAGGAGGAGAAGGAAGAGAATGAGAAAGGAAAAACAAAAGAAAACTAAAGGTAAAGCCAAACTAAAGGTGAAGACAAAAGTGAAGACAGAGGAAGGAAAAGAAGGACCATGGAAAAGTGGTGGTAAAATTCAGGGAGAAGAAGGTATGTGGGCCAAGTAAGGAGAAAGATGAGGAAATTATGAAGAAAAAAAAGTGGGAAAATCTTTTTCAAAGAGCTTCACAAAATGTGTCGAAAATCTGGACAAAATTCTCAAATACTCTGAAGCAAATATTTCTCTACCTGAGCTTTAGAAAATGTAGTGAAATAGGCACATTTATGTGTTGTTATTCATCTGATGTATGTCAGATTAGGTTCTTGAAAACACATATGTAAGGATGTACTTGTTGCCATATCAACTGTCCTTCTGAATCCTTCTGAATCTCTGAAAGCCAGAGATTTTTTTAAACTTACCAACAAAAGCAGCATTTTAAACTCAGATTTTTAAATTGCTCATTGAAGACCTGGACTGGACACTTTTCTCTAAATCTCCATAAAAATAAGCTCACAGATTTAATGCTTTTATTTAAGGCCTTCATTGAGTGGTACCGTACCAAGAGTCATGAATGTGTAATACTCATCTGAAGACACAGCCTTTTCAGAGGGCCACTGACAAGTCAAAAGATACACCATTTTTTAGTTCAAACTAACTTTTTCCAACTCTTCTACTGTTATTTTTTCATAAACAATGTATCAAAAATTCTTGACTTTGGACATGAGGCTACGCTTGAGATTTTTTCACAGAATCAAATACCCTTTGGATTTTTGTATTAACCATCAGTTTGACCAAAATCTCTAGTATTAAATTCCTCAGAAATGGATTTTGTTGATGAGTTTTGTACTGTCTTATTCAGCTGATACGTAACTGAACACATGTATTCTGAAGCCAGAAGGTATTTTAAGTCATATTTTTACTCCCTCTTGCCTCTTGTATCACTTTAAACCATTTAAAAATTAGAATGCAATTCATATAATCCAACTTCAGCTGTCTGAAAGTAAAACATAAAGCATAAACTAGTATGTCTGGATACTCAGTGGAATCTACAGCTGGCCATTCAAAATGTCCTGAAATCTGAAATATTTGGATTTTCCCCTCTGGTGACACTCAGCTCTTTTTGGTCACTGTTTAAGATTCAAATTTAGACTATAGGAGTTTGACACTTACACTTGGGACTTAATTTTTAGAAGTGAATCATATCCATTATTCTGTATCTACAAATACTACTCCAATAATGTAAACTCACTTTGCACAAATAAAGGGATCAGATGAGCAAGGAAGCACATAAGCGGGCCTGATACAAAGCTAGAGGAATTATAATTTGGTTTCAGGTTAACATTAACATTTTTTCTCTTTATTCTTTCCAAACAGTCTTTTCTATTTTCTCTGATCTTCTTGCTTGCCTGTTTCATAATAAGATGGCTTCAGTGGTGTATGACAATTGCAGCTGTAAAAAAGCCTAGTGAAGCATGTGTGAATGCAAATAGTCATCTTAGTGACACTAATAATGGAATATAATGCTAGTGAAACCAAAAATGTTTAACACATTTTTGTAATATACTTTGATTTTACATATGTGAATTAAGGACAGTGTGTATAATGAATGTACTGAACATTTACCTTTAAATTTTTTCTTTTTTGTACTCAAAATGTTTCAGCTGCTGAAATCTGAAATAGTGCTGGGTGCTCAGTATTCTATTAAGCGTTCAATGAAAAATTTCAATATAGTATTAAAGGAAGAATGGCACTAGAGTAAAAACTAGTGGGTTTTTTTCTTATTTAATTTTATTTCAGAGCCATTCTTTGACATCTGTGGCTAATAATAGAGAATATTTACATTTATTTTCTCTTTCAGAAATACAATTATTTGAATAGTGATTTCAATGTAGAAGAATGGATCAAAAGGGGGCCCTGAAAGAGGAATCTTCCTGACCAGTCCAAATGGTGATAATTCACAGAGCTTGAGCTGTGTTCAGTGACTGTTTTCATTGTTCCTGTAACTGTAGCCTGTGTCCATGCAAAGTCAGAGAAGTGAACCTCTTGCAGTCTTTCTAGAACGTGCTGTCAGTCTTACAGGTTTGATCAAACTTGTTTGAGCAACATGCACAAGTAGTTTTCTTGTTATGAACCAGCATCAGGATGCCCTAAAACAGAAATTACTTTATCTTCCTTTTTAGGTAGTTACACAACTAATTGAAACGTTAAAATTGAGCAAGCTCACTGAACTGAATAATAACAAACTAAAATTAGTGAAAGCATGCCTAGGGCAAAGTTCTTACATTTCTTTTAACTTTCAGCTTTGCTTTTTCTCTGAAAAGTAGGAGACCAAGAAAGTACTAAAAAATCACATTTACAGACTATGTAAAATGATGCAAAATGAGGACTTATAAGACAGGTTTTCCTCCATGATGTTATTCTTTTTCAACACCCCCTTCTGACATTTATTACTGACTGATTACTGAGAAATTGTCTGGGAATCTATAGCTGTATTGCTTTGTGTATGTAGAAAATCCCTCATTTTAAAACATACACACCTACAACGAGTAAGGGAATTGTGGCAATAGCTTTATAATATAGATAGGTAAAGACAGAAAAAGCATATGTTGTAGGTAATTATCAGGCAATTAGAGTAGTAAGTAGTTAGTCTCATCTGCAGCTTCAAATACACTGATTTTATGTCTGTGTCTTAAAAGTTAGTATAGGTTAGCTGATGATCAGAGAAAAAAATGGAGAAATGTTAAAAAAAAAAATGCTATAGCCAATAAACTAAAGGAAAAACGGTTTTCCAGATTTAGAACTGAACCTAAAGCAATGCCTAGGAAAGGACCAATTGGATACTGGTTTCGAGCATCCAATGTATGTGGATTAAGATGTCAGTGAAACTGAATTCCAATGATCAACCTAGTTAGTTCCTGATTCATAATTTTTGTTTTTATCTAGTGACTTTTTAGTGCAGAATACAAGCAGTGCACTTTTAATCTCACAGTTCCCATCCTGATAAGTTCAGGAATGCCTAGAAAACAGACCTTCACTAGAATATTGTGAGTTTGAAACACAGAGTCATAAAATAGTTTGGGTTGGAAAGAACCTTTAAAGGTCCCTACAATGAGCAGGACCATCTTCAACAAGATCAGGTTGCTCAGAGCTCCATCCAATCTGACCTTGGGTGTTTCCAGTGATGGGACATTTCCAGTGATGGGGCATCTGCCACCTTTCTGGACAACCTGTTACAGTGGTTTACAAGTTGTGTTTGGGAGACACTGGGTAGACTACTGCGTATGGTCAGAATAAACGAATCCAACAATGTCAGAGGGAATTGAATAGATCAAGGAAAACTGCCTAATTTTCTTTATAGGCTCAATAGGAGATGCCTGTGTGGCAAAGTAACATGCTTAAACCATGCACCTCTTCACCAGATAGTGAAGAATCGGATTAAATCTAGTCTTCAAAATGGCATGTTATAGCCCAAACTGAAATCGAGTATTTGAAGTCAGAATAGCAATACATGTTTTTGAATGTGCATTCAAGTCACATTGAATAATGTCTTTAACTTATATTACTTGTGGGCTTCTTTTTATCTGCAGTAGTAAATAAAAAGAAGAAGCAAAATCTAGTTATTTCCAAATATTTTAATGAATTTTACAACATATTTAAAGAAATGTTATTTACTTATTAATCACTGAAAGAGAAATCTGATTTTCCTAATTTAGTGAACCATAAGATCAAAATGAGCAGTAGATGCTTCTGACTTTCTGCATCATTCTGCATTGACCAGTTATTAATTGTTACAGCCATGCTCCAGTATTGATAAGCCTGCCACGGAAGCCATCATTGTTGTGCATATGTGGCACTAAGTGAAATCATCAGTACCTTCTATGCAAAACAGAAAGCAGTGGACATATGTTCATAGGATGTTATGTTTGTGGTCACTGTCTTTCTCCTTAATGTTTGTTTAAGTATGAAAATTCCTTTAACTGCAGTGCTACAAGAGCTTGTTTCATTCTTGTTTATTCCTGTGTTCAAACAGCAACATCAAAAGGTTTTATCCTGGGAGATTTTAAAGTTTTATTTTTCTAACCATTTGTTTGCCTATTGGTTAAGAGAAGTTAAATGTAAAATTGCTATCTTTTAATTAGTAAAAAGTAATATCTCTGTACTGGAGATGCAGGATGCCCTTATTCTACTTACTTTCATCAAAAATTGTAGTTATTCAAGAACACATAATTAGCTTGTTTTAATCTTATCATTTTCAGAGGCATACTACAGTAATTGGCTTTCTTTCCTCTCCTTTTTAGTTAGAAGATTGCTAAAGGATCAATGGAGAATACATTTTTCTATTCTGCAGCATCAATTACAGTGAACCTGGGTGTAAATTTATTGATTTTTCTTATTAGAACATTATCACCAGTTATTCACAGCATGGTGTTTATTAATTAGTAAGGAAAATAAAGATTAATTCATGAAAAATATTCCTTTTAAGTTCCCTACCTAGCACATTCATAGCTATATGACATATCCTAATTGTATTCTGCCTTCATGAGCTAGCATGCAGTATTTTATTCCCTATTCTCTTTGTTTTTTCTTGTCATCTTGGAAGAAAATTACAGAATCATGTCAGTTACTGTTCTGAAGGTTCTGAGGTATAGAAATTGTCCTTTTTGGCTATTGACCTGCAGAAGCAGTACAAGTCTCTTACATTTTATGCTTATGATGGATGCTTTATTCTGAGAGGAAATTAATTGGAGGGACTGGGATTCTAAAATCACAAGCATATAGAAAAAAAGGAAAAGAAAAAAAGAAGAAAAAAGAAAGAAGAAAAGATGAGGAGGAAACAGACATGATCTCCTAGGCACAGCTCAGCATTCCAGTTGTCCCTGCAGAAGACAAATCAGGTACATACCAGCTTTTATTTAAATCTTCCTAATCAGAATTGCACAGGGTTTAGGAAGAAGTCAGGAAAAATCAGTCGATTTTTTTATCGGTCTTTTCCCATAAATTTGATTCCTCCTATTTTCTTCTTCTTCTTCTTCTTCTTCTTCTTCTTCTCCTTCTCCTTCTCCTTCTCCTTCTCCTTCTCCTTCTCCTTCTCCTTCTCCTTCTCCTTCTCCTTCTCCTTCTCCTTCTCCTTCTCCTTCTCCTTCTCCTTCTCCTTCTCCTTCTCCTTCTCCTTCTCCTTCTCCTTCTCCTTCTCCTTCCTTTAATTAAATAAAGAGTTATTCCACCCAAGACCTGTATTCGGGCTTTGGATGGGGAATTTTGGCACCCCAGTCCATGACATTAGTTAGTGGATGAATGAGAATAAATGAAATATTTTAAAGAACGTACAATAATATTTTTTTCCCAAGGAGTACATGACAAATAATACATTTAAGATGTGTGAATAGCATTCATGTTAATGCTTACTATTTCATTTGTAGGGTCCTGTTAATTTAAGGCAATTTTGTGTAACAAGATGGAATGTGTTCAGAGTATTTATCAATTTATAACAATTAAAGAAATTATTTCTGAATTCAAGAATAGAGCACAAAAATCTACTCATTGGACAGGCTTTGTGTTTCTATTTTCATGTATGGAAAGAACAATAGTTTACAAAAGAGGAATTAAAAATATTTTGAATAAGATACACACAAAATCTAGATAGCCAAGGATTTATTACTAATTACAAACATTATTTTTTGAGGGTGCAAACTCTGTAGCTATTAACATCAAAAGTCTTTAGTGAGGCCTTTTTATAATATGAACTCTAATAATAATAATATTGTAAATAAATAATTTCAGTTTCAACAATTCAACCCTTTCCACCAAAGATACAGTATCTTTCTACTGTATCTTTTTACAGATTATTCTAGTATGTATAGGACACAGAACATATAGGTATAAACAATATTTAATATAGAAAAATAAATCTCTATTTAGTTAAATAATTGTATTTGAAACCCAGTGAAAAGTAGTTTTTATAAGTGAGAATAATGAAACTAAGAAACTAAAATTCAGAAATGTAGGGTGTTACATTCAGCAACAACACTGCTGGAATACATTATTAATATGTATGTATCCTAAAATACACAGACAGTAATTCTGTCCTGAAGGCAGTACTTGGTATCAGCAGAACCTTCTAATGTAATCAAATTCCATATATTATTGGACATGTTAACATTAGAGTTACAATTATCTGTGTATTTTCCACATTGTATTTTGATTGGCTTACTAATCAGAATGAGCCGCTTGTGCAGAGCTCTGAGAGTCATAGCTAGCCATGTTCTATTACCATGTCATTACCAACATTATTGATTCTTGAAGTGGATTTTTATTCTTCTTTTCATTTAAATACATTATTATTATTGATGATTGTATGAAAAGTAAAAGGTAGATGTTGATTTCTGACTAGCTTTATTCATGCAATATAGTCAGCAGAATTAACATTAAAACCTCCATTAACCTCAGCAGTATAAATATTGATGGTCTCATAGAATATAGTGCTAGGTGTTGATTCACAAAGTACAAGTTTGTTTTTATGAAATGCACGTGTGGAAACACTATGATATTACTTCATAACTTATCATAGAATCATAGATTCATTAAGGTTGGGAAAAATCTCCAAGATCATTAAGTCCACCCTTTGACCAAAGCTACCACTCCAACTAAGCCATTGCACCCAGTGCCGTGTCCAGTCATGTCTTGAACACTTACAGAACACTTCCAGAGATGGTGACTTCACCACACCTCTTGGCAGCCTGTTCCAAGGCTTAGTCACCCTTTCTGTGAAGAAATTATTCCAGAATGTCCCCTGGTGCATCTTAAGATTATGTTCTCTCATCCCGTCGCTTGTTGCCTGCGAGAAGAGACCAACCCCCACACAGCAACAGCCTCCTTTCAGGTAGTTGTAGGGAGTGATAAGGTCACCCCTGAATGTCACCTTCTCCAGACTAAACAACGTCAGGTGCTTCAGCCGTTCCTCATATGAATTGTTCTCCAGACCTTCTCTGGACACTCTCCAGGACCTCAGTGTCCTTCTTGTAGTGAGGAGCCCAGAACTGGACACAGGATTTGAGGTGTGGCCTCACCAGTGCCAAGTACAGGGGACAATGGTCCTGGTCCTGCTGGCCACACTGTTACTGATACAGGTCAGGATGCCATCGGCCTTCTTGGCCACCTGGGCACACTGGTGGCTCATGTTCAGCTGCTGTAGACCAGCATCCCCAAGTTCTCTTCTGCCAGGCAGTTTCCAGCCACTCTGCCCCGTCTGCAGCACTTCATGAGATTGTTGTCACCCAGGGGCAGAACCGGAGATTTGGCCTTGTTGAACCATGTACTCTGGGTCTTGGCCCATGGATCCATCCTGTCCAGATCCCTCTGCAGAATCTTCCTGCCCTCCAGCAACTCCCACCCAGGTTGGTGTCATCTGCAAACTTACTGAGGGTGCACTCGACCCCCTCTACCAAATGATTGATAAAGATTTTAAACAAGACTGGCCCCAATGCTGAGCCCTGAGGAATACCCCCGTGACTAGGTGCCAGTTGGATGTAACTCCACTATCCCTCTCTGGGCCGGGCCATGCAGGCAGTGAGCGCATAGCCATATGTTCTGAAAGAGTAAAGACCTCAAATATAAGGGATAGTCAAATCCTGGAACAAGATAATTAGAAACAGTGAAGATCAGAAGAATAGGTTAAAAAAAATACCAGTGTACATGTGTTCTTGCTTCAGTTAAGAATGATGAATTTGATGACTATATAAATCTTGAGGACTATTCCAATTCTACATCACTAGGTGGTATATATTTTAGAGAAATCAGTTTCTGAGCCATCATTAATTCAGTAGTGCTAATGAAGCCTTTAATCCACTTCTCTGGCTTCATTTAGAAATAACTTAGTGTTTAAACTTCTTATTTTAACTCTAGAAAATAACATATTCAAAACGAATTTTAAATTGTTCCTAAACAGTACCCTATCTGGAACTATTACATCAATCTATTTATTAGGAACAAAGCTCTAGAAATTCTATTTTCTGAGCTGCAGCTGAAAAATATAGCATAAATGATAATTGGAATCTTGCTGTAATATTTGCAGAGATTGCATGTTTCAAATTTATAGTATAAGAAATGCTTCATTTCAGGTAAACATAGAAAGGTCTTGAAGTTACTGTAAATACACAAGTCCTCTGAAGAACCTTCTCACTGAAATTAAAGCCTTATGTCCAGAGAGGATCTTCAGATTTGCTTCAAATTGGCTTCAAAGACAGTAAGAATAGAAGGAAAGGAGTTTTAATTTTTTTTTTTAACTCAGAAGTCTTATACTCTTATATAAAAGCAAAAGCATCACTAATAGTAAGAGGATATCTACAAAAAATAACAATAAAGATTAGTCTTCTTCCTGAGAAAAGATGGATGCTGCAGTAGCTCAAGATTTGGTAGAAAAGATACTGTGGTATGCAAAACACTGTTATTCAGAACTATCAAGTTTGTAGTAGCTTGGTAGCTTTACCAAATTTACAGGCTTCTAGAAAAAACCAAGTGCCTAAGAATACATGCTGATACTGGATATATTGCTCTTCCTTCTTTACAAATGACATTGAGATCTCTTTAAAAGGCAGGGAAACAGGATATATGAGAAAAGATACTTCACTTGATCACTGTCCTTGGAAATATAGATGTAATATTTTATTGTTTCATGTGCAGTAAGTGATTGCAATTAATGCTTTCCTAAAGATGACTGCAGTGTAGATTACACTTACAAGCACACAGAAGTTCTCAACAGCTTCATCTAGCTCGAAATTAGGAAGCTCATAAAATCAATGACCATAAACTAAAAATACAGATAGTCTGCAAAAAGAGGTAATAAAAATCACACAAAAAAGTCTATAAAATTGGACAGTTTTGAAGAGAGTATTCTTGTTAAAAAAATCAGTTGAAATATTGAAGTATTTTATACTCTTTTCCACTCACAAATTGCAGTATTTTAAGTGAAATCCCCTGAATGTAAGGTTAGGCATCTTGTAAGGTAGAAAGAAAGACAAGTAAATCTGCAATGAATCATTTTGTGGACAAAGTAATATATATAATTATGATGATTTTCACCTACTGAGCCTCCATCTGAGGATGGAAGATTACTATAGAGATGATGAAAAAAATGGTAGAGGTATACAGGCACTTAAGTCATTATTGTCAGCTGCAATAAGGAATTTAAATACCTATGAGAATCCAAGATGAAGTTCTGATCAGATCTAGAAAAACATCCTCAGAAACTGAATTGTTCTGATATTACACTGATTTGTATTTCAGAAGAACTAAGGTGTTCTTCATCTGACAGCATTTTTCACCTTCTTAAATAAATTTTCCCTGAAGTGCCACAACCTAGACCAGCCTCCAGCTTACAGTAGGGCTACCACCTGCAGCCACCATCCTGCTGGCTGGTCTGAGGGTGGGGAGGCCAGAACGGCTGTAGGTAATGTCTGCACTGACTTCACTGGGAAACTTTTCCCAGCCAGTTCGGCCTTTGGCCAAAATTCCTGCTAGTGCACAATGGGGATAGTTTGTCCCTGGGATTCCAACATATTTTCCTTTGAAACCAATTAACCTTCCTCATTGTCTTTCTCCTCTCTGTTCTTATTAAGTCCGGAGATGTAGTCCTGTGCTTTAAAGAACATAGATCAGCTAATAGCCAGCACAGTCCCAATTGCTGTCTGTGAGTTATCTTAGTCACATCTTCTCTATGGGTCAAAAAGAACAGTATCCCTGTTTTCTCCCTCTAGTTGGTGCCTTATGTTTAAGCTTTCATGTTTTTCAGATTCTGTGCTGCCTAGGTTTGCAGTTCTGAGCCTCATATTGAGTGTTAGTCATCTCTCTTCACAGAGTACATAGACAAAACAAATCTTTTTCCAGATGAAGACCAAGGACAACGAGTACAAGTCTCAGGCCCAAAAGTATAAACAACTGTGGAGTGAAGAGAGAAAACAAGCAGGATGAGACTTCACATCCTGAAGCTGTAGTTGGACAATTAACCTCAATATGCAAATGACCCAAAAGTTATAAAAGTGTAAGAGCTCGTGTCTGGCTGTCATTTGGTGACCATTTTAACACCACCTTGGGGGTAGTCCTGGTCAGGCTCTTGTGCTGCCCAAAGTGTTCCCTTAAAGACCTTTCAATAAATATCTATTTTATTCTCTTAGCTCTGTCCAGTCTCTGTTCCAGGTCAGCCTTCCCCAGGCATCATCATAACTGAGAAGTTTGGGCAGTTGTCACCCACATGGCATTGAGACTTTCAGGACACAAGTGCTCTCTGAGAGCCAGCACAGGTCAGGCACGGTTCAGAACAGCTGCTTTAGACACTTTGCTGGTGTGGTTTAGAATGTAAGAGAATTTCACAGTAAGGATGTCAGCCATTTCAAACATAGCCAAAAATTAATGCTTTTGGGCAGTTATTTATTGGAACAGATTACTAAGCTATTGTGGTTTTACAGCAAATAGTGATGATTTTAGAACAAAAGTAATGCCATTAAAAAGTTTAAAAATATCTAAATTTTCTTTCTCTCCTGAAATGCTGTCTAATGAAGGGCTGACACATATACTATCTCTAAAGGATTAAATTGGCACTTAGACAAGAAAAGTGTTTTCAGCTAAACTGAATTCCTAGAAAAGCAACTCTGTTTAACAATAGGTACTATTTTTCCTGATGTCAACAAATTTTGTAAAATGGGAAAGGCCAAGGTTTTCACCATTGAGCTTAGTGATAATTTTGCAGATTTAAGCATATATCTAGGAAATGCACCAGATTTGTAATTTTATAAAGTGTTAAATGACTGTAAAAATTTATTAATATGATGCTAGTGCCTAAATCTTTTGCCAAAAGTATTTAAGTGTAGCTCCTCACAGGGAAAATACCATCCCTGGACTGTTGCCAAGGTCAGTTCCAGTTTGGATTATCTGCTGTACTTGGCCTATAATTCATCACAGACTTGTGCAAGAGTTGTTCTCACATGCACATTAGCTTGCTCAGAAAAGGATGACTTCTCTTGAATCAGTGGTCTTTGTCCTCAGTGTGTGCTTCTAACACAATACATATAGTGATTGAGAATTATTATTTGTTGAATTTTCCAGTAAATATTGAATAATAATAATTATTATGTAGAAAAAAATATTTAAAATGTACTATCTGGATAGGTCTCTGGAAAACTCTCAGCAAATAAGAAGGTTTGGGAAAGGAGAAATACAGAGAACCTTTTTACATACTTCACACTCAGGACCAAGAACCTTATATGCATGATTTCCAGTAGTAGAAAAGAGTTTGCCTGTCACTTGGGTCCACATTCAAATCCAAGAGGGGTTGGAAGAATAGAGTTACAAGGGGGACCTTTTCCTAAGTTTGTGCTTAAGCATTAGTTTACAGAAGCACTGTTTTCTTTCTCTGTAACAACTACAGCCTATGGAAAGTCAAGTTTGATAATGTTTGCTTTTTTGGACCTCAGTGCATAGAGAGTACAGTAGCATTAAGACGCAGACTGCTCTCTACAGTCCTTAAAAACTTACCCTAAGTCTAAACCAATGCACATATGACAATATTTTCTGTTTGATTTAACTCCAGCTGAATGAGTTTTTTGCAAAGAAACAATTATCTATATTACCTATGCCAGGGTAATGCTTGGTGTGAAAGCCATATTAAGACCTGAAGAGCGCTGGACTTTAAAAAGTAAATGATGATTTAGAAGGAATTAGATGGTATGAATCGATGTCGCATTGCAAAGGTCATTCTTTACTCTTTAAAAATGATTGAAAGGCACTCTGGGATTTACATTGATAACATTCCTGTGTAGCTTATCCTGTAAAAATTTGTCATTTAAGAAGATGGAATAAAAGAGAGCGAGACAATCTATACATACACAACTTTTAGTAATACTTTTTAAAATAAAAAGTAAATGAGTTTAGGTGAGTTGTTTGTGGCTTGGTTTCCTTTTCACGTTTTGTTAATCACACCATTATTAATAACAGAACAGACATTGTGATTTTAGAGCAGAAATTATTCTGTGCAAAATATTGTTCAGCGAAATTCCTGCTCTTTTGGCAAAAGTAATGCCCTCAGTGGACAGGAGTACTGACATTCCCAGAAAAATGGTTCAAATGGATTGTTTTGCTTTGCTGTGCTTTGTAGGAAGTGGAAAACCTTTCCTTATTTTCCTGCCAAAAGAACAGTTTGTAAGAGTCTTCATTTTGCCATCCTTTGAGTCTATTCAGACCTTGCATAAATGGAAAAATGGGAGTTAAGTTAATGTAATGAATAAACTGAAGGTAATCATTGAATTAATGAGGTAGTTGCAAATTAATTAGCTCACTACAGTTAGACCACTTAAACCAGGTCTGAATTTAGCTTATTTTGTTTAAATAAATCTTAGAAATAAATTGAATTCCAAGGAAAGAAACAAACCAGATAATTCTAGTAAATAAATAAACTAACTAAAGAACTTTGATGATATTAGATATCTATGTCAAGGACCACATGTTTCCTTAATGGTTATCTTCTTGGCATTAATGTTTAAAGGTTTGGGTTTTTTAATTAACCTAATTTATTTTCAGTCTCTGTATTCTACATACTATCATTTCCAGAATGAATTTGCTTGAATTGATCCAGGACATCTCTGAACTTAGTTAAAGCATTCATTTGAAAAACAGGAGAGTAAAAATTTGTCTTTTACTCACTCAAATTGTTCCTTTTAACAAACCAAAACAAATGTTTAAAGTAGGATATGTACATTCCCTCAGAGGGAAATAACATAAAAAAGGACTGCAGAAACTGAGGCACAAAGGAGAAAAACAATTTATGAATAGATGCAACAGCTTTTTCTTCTCCAAGAAAATTTCATAATACTCAAATGTGCCTCTCAGCATTAGCAGTAGACTAATTCCATTATCATAATTTATTAACTAGATCTTTTGTTCTACGTAGTAATACACTGTGTTTCCATGCTGTGTATTTTTTATCCTGTGACCTAATTTGCGTAAAAGGAAACTCTTATAACTCCCTTGTTGTAATGAATAAAATGTTAATGAAGAACTACAGAGAAATCCCCTTTGCATTAGTTCCTTATTCCCAGGAACATCATCATAAATTTGTTTGCCTGGTTCTGACAATGGTAGTGATGTTCAAGCTGTGGAGAAGCAGTAGTTACACTAAATGGTTCTGATGGAAAAGTTAAAGATATTCAAGGCACTGTCATCAGGGATGGACTATTGGAATTTATCTTTTGGAAGATGAACTTGATGGATTTGGCCACAATCCAGGGGTTTTTTAAACATTTGTTATCTGCATTGATAACTACTAGGAGATGCCTTTTCAGAAAATGCAAATTAAAAACAGAGTTGTGAAGAAAGATATTTTTCTTTAATAGAAATCTGCAGGTTAGTTCTGTTTGCCACTGCATATTGGTTATATTATTCAGTAATTTCTGGCAATGATAGCATGGTAGAAGTATTAAAATATTAAAGTTAACAACACAAATAATTATGTGTTTGTAGTGATTATAGATCACTTGGCAGTAACTATAATATTTACTTCATTAGAAATTGTCAGGTTCTATTAGCTTTTACAGGCTTTGAGACTAGATGGAATTTGAAATCATAAGATGATAGTATTCATAATTAAATTCCACTTAAGTAATTCAACTTTTATTAAGAAACAAAATATACATTAACTATAAATTGAATTCTGACTACTTTGTCAATATTGGTACAGAAATTTGAAAGTATGTACGTTCATTATAAACTGTATTAATTTATTGTCTCACTGTCTAACACTACTGATTTTGCTTCAGACAGCTCTTTGGAACTGAAGCATACTCCAGTCCTGAGGCACTCATATCCCTAAATGTCAGATAATTTGTCATTTACCCTTCCCTGTAGATTAGCAAACTCATTTTAGCACCAAAGGGTTTTTTGTTTACTAAGATCTGACTTACAGGTCATGTCACTTGCACAGCTAAGATAATCATAAAAATACATATGCAATTGTCGTAACACATTCTATTGTTGTTTTTATTTAATTTTTAAATAAATACTCGCTAAGTTTTCCCAAGATGGAGAATTATGGCCATTAATATTAACAGTTCAGACAGATAGAAAAGCTTTTGTGAGAAAAATTTTGTGTAAACTCTACCTGTTGTTGTATGGTACTATTTCATGTTCTTAGTTTTTGTGTTAGATGAGAAGTACTTCAAACATAATAAGCACAATAAGTGACAAAATGGATCAGCTTGTAGGCAGCTGTTTGCCTGCCTCTGTACTTCCCAGTACAGCATGACTTCAGTGGGTCATGGGTTTGCTTACTCAGCACAAGTGAATGGTCCTGTGCTTCTAAAATAGCTGTGTTGACACTCTCTTCAGGAAAAATGGTAGGGAATTTTCAGCTTTTACTCTGTTTAACCCTTTCTTCATGAATCTTTTTTTTTTCATTTTGTCACAGTCAATAAATACACAGTACATCAAAATAAAAATATGTTTGAAAATTATAATGAATCAAATAGTAAAGCGTATTTTTTATGGTGTCATGAACTTTAATTGTATATGCTTATAGAAGCAAATTATATTCCATACCTTCTGACAAATTCTTTCCTCAGATTGGAATCACAGTCAGTATAAAAATCAGGTGGGTCACAACCCCAGCTGGCAAGCAAGCACCATGCAAATATTTACTTGCTCCCTCTCACCCTAGTAAGGAGGATAATCACAAGGAAAAGGTAAATCTGGTGGATTGAAACAAGAGTTTAATTTAGTAATATAAACAAGAGAATTAATAGTAATATTAATAATAATAACAATAATAATAGCAACAAAAATAGCAGTAGTAATGATAAGGAGAGGGAGAGACAGCAGGAAACCACAACCGAAACAAGAAATACACAATAAAATTGTACACCATCAAAACCCAGCCCATCCCTAAACAGCAATCAGGACCTCTTGGTCAATTCTCCCCACTTTATGTAGTGGGCATGTCCATCAGTAGGGAATATCTCTTTGACCAGTTCAGGTCCTCTGTTTTGGCTGTGCTTTGTCAGGTACTCTTGTGCACCTCCTCACTTGCAGAGCACGAGACACTGAAAAGTCCTTGAGTTAAAGGAAGGACTGCTGAGCAACAGCCAAAACATCATAATTAATACCAAGTTTAGTCTCAGTATTACTAATTCCAAATAACCACAGCACTGTAGCAGCTATGAAGAATATAAACCGTGTCCCAGACAAAACCAGCATAAAATATTGTATGAAAATCTTTAGAAAAGAGCTCTCTTCACCTGCCTGTGAAATCTAAACACTTTTTTTGATTCAGTACCTGTTAAGAACCTGTGTCATGTCAAGAGAAGTATTCCTCACACTATCAAAGGAGAAGAGATATCACAGCAGTAATACATATCCAAAACCTGTTTGTTGAGTCATACCACTCCTCCCATAGCTGCTTAGATATCCCGTTAATGAAAGTGCTTGGATTGTCTGGACTGATATGTTAGAAAAATGATTCAGATTCCTAGCTGGTGATTTACGCTGGGGTCATCAAAAATTGTAGAAGGAAGCTCCAAACGTAAAAAGGGAATGTGCAAGAATTGCAGTCCTAAGGCCTTAACTAATCTTTCTTTCCTTTTTTTCACTTGGAAAACCACAGAACTTTGAAAAACACTTAAAAAAAACTTCTGGGTTTCCTCTTGTGTTTTGGTTTACACCGTGCTGAGTTTGAGACCTCAATATGTTGAGCTCAGCCCACATTTCTTCTTACTGTGTCATAGACTGCACAGGAGTTTGGATTCTGCAGAGGAGCAGCAATTTCTACTTTCTTTATGATATAGAATAACAGAGGCAAGTCTACTTTTTATCAGTAATTTTGTATAGGAATATTCACTTGGATCTGGGGAGTTATAAACCAATTCACTTCCCTATTTGGCGGGTTCAGACTGTTAGCTTATGCCTCCTAGGACACTGCACTTTGTCCAGGCTGCTCTGCAATAGCTGACAGTTTCCCTGCGAAGATCAAGTAAAAAGCCTATTTTTTAACAAAATGTAAGGGATAAAGCAATTTAAGGGGCAGGAAGGGTAGAGTTTGTATTGTGATTCAGTTTTTAAAATCTGCAATGGTGTTGAAGTTGCAGATTAATATGAAAGGTAATCAATAATTTTTATTTTTTTTATTTTTTTTTTCCCCTGTCCATTTTGTTTATGAGAGACAGCAAGAGAGAGAGAGCAGAGAAATTTGAGTTCCGATCCTGCTGGGATCAGTTGGGCAAGAGGAAGTTCAGGTCCTACATCAGGAAAAGGTTCTTCACCGAGAGGGTGGTTGGCCACCAGAACAGTCTCTAGAGAGAAGTGGTCATGGCACCAAGCCTGCCAGAGTTCAGTGTCTGATGATGCTTTCAGTCATATGGTTTAATTTCACATAGTCATGTGAGGAGCAGGGAGTTGCACTTGATCCTTACAGCTCCCTTCCAAAATTTTCCTTGGTGCATTCTGAGCTTAGATAACACACATAGATCTCAATGGCTGTATGCCCAGCATTAAAAATATCTCCTTCAAGAAGTAAGTCCTTACGCCCAGACTAAGGGTTCAGGGCTAATCTATTCTTTACTGGATTTTGCAAACCCGCACTGAAATCTCTTTAACCCACAATGTGTCTTTCTTATTTCCTTGTTTGTGGGTGGCTTGGTGGTGCACATTTTTTCATCTCAAGACATCTGGGTATTATGGTTATGTGATTGTCAACAAAATTAATGCTTTCAAGAGGGAATATTGAAGACATGCCACATGATTTAGGAACTGATATGAAGTGCTTGATAGTGTTGGTGTGACAGAAAGGAAAAGCATGAGATAAACTAAACTCTAATTCTGTTAACAGCTCTATAGAACAGGCTCTGGAGTGAAATATCCTAGCTCTTCATTGTCCAGACTCTCATCTCTTTCTGAAAAAACCTAACTATTTTATGCCAAGCCATAAGCCACATATTTTGTGATGTAGGTGAGCTTTATCAGCTGATGAGCTTACTGCTTATGGAAGTCATTCTTGCTATTAGTCTCTAAGTACTTTGAACTCTTCCATTCCATTTCTATTACTCCAATCTGATCTGTTACTATTTCCTGCCATATGATAATCTGATCCTATATCGGCAATATTTCCCAGCTTTATACTGTTGGCACATTTCATTAGGAAGCTCTTAGTTTATATTGCAATGAAATGTACGTCAAAGTGTGTGTCAGCCTGTCTTCAGCCTGGTACTTTAAAAGCTCACTCTATCTCATCACAGGAAGGTTGTTCTGTTTCACTGTAATTTCTAATGCTTTGCTGACTCCTGTAGTATTTTTGGCTTGGAAGTGTAACAGAGCCTCATGAGGAAATTTAGTGTGCTGGAATGTGTCCAGGTAGATTTGGCATAGTTACATACCCACCATCGACATTATCAGTTAATCCTTTACCTCCACACTGCACATCACTGCCACTTCTCTGAGCTGAGGTAATGCATTTGTCTTTGCAGCATAACTAACTTTAAGTTCTAACTCGTGTTCTCTGCAAAGTGACCACATTTTCTGATTTCTTGTGTTTTATTATGCAATATTGGCTTGGTTTTTTTCCAAAGGTTTAATTCAGTTTGTCTTTTAGAAATACTTTTTATCCTTTTATGTCTTATTCTCTGAAATGTTTCATTCTTAGTAATCAGTTCTGTTTTCTGTTCTGCATAAGGAGCTGTTGAATTTCTTTTTATAGATGGTTTATTATCTAGTTATATCTAAAAGCCTTCACTACAATCTTTTTCTCATGGTTTGGAGCCATGTTCACGTTTAGGTGTCTTGCTGTCATGCCCAGCTGATAATATTTCTACAAGGTTCTCTATTTTTAATTTTTGAAAGTGAGATTATTAATTACAGTTCTACATTGATTCAGCCTTCTAATTTAAGCAAAACTAATACCTGGCTAACTATGAATACAAGATTTTATGGCTAGGTTTTCTGTAGTGTCCTTTCTTACTGTTAAAAGAAGTTTAAAATACTATCAGTGTCTGTTGCTTTAGTGATTATTTACTGAAGAAATGTTGGTTTTCATCTCCAGATTATATGAACCTGACTGCCATTTTCTTAGCATGTATTTTAGTTCTCTCTTCAGGTTTTCACTGTTCATTATACTATTAAGATTTATGGGTACCACAATAGTGATACCTTTATTGCTCCCTGATAGAAGATTTTTGATAGCTGTTTCAGTTCTGCCAAATATTTCACCAATTTTTTGGTTTCACTAGTCAAGATGGTTCCACAGCATCAATTTTGTTATGATATTGTGATATTGTGTGGGCTTTAGGAAAGATAATAAAATGGATGTGAGCTTGAAGGTTGAAATTTGTTATGTTTAGTATTTACAAATTTTATTTCTCTATCTGAAAATGTATGTAGTTTTCTAGTTGTCTTGTTCAATTTTTATTACTATGTCACTCTTTTGCTAAATTTTTATCTAAAAATAAAAGAAAATAAGCTTCGTCCTCCAGAAAGCTTTACAATTATTCGAATTTTCATGGAGCAGTTGAGGATTTTCTTTCCCCCTTTACAGAAACTTTACTTTCAAAACCATGTACGTGTTAGTTTAACCTTGGTACAGATGCTTAGCTAGAGGCTAAGAAAAGAAAGGTTCACTATTAAATGACTCATTAATCAGCTTTAAATCTGATGAATAATACTTTACAACCTCTTTGACACGTGGTAGAATCTGCAGCAAGTTTGGCATAATGGTTTCACTTAATAAACACCTGATTAGCATTGTTTAACAGGTTTGGATTGCATGAAAACAGTAAAATGGCCACAGTCTATCTAGTTAATTCCTCATTAGCAGCCTTATATTCACTGTGTTTGACAGACTGTATACCAGCTTTGACACAATGTGACCTCTTGCATGGGCCTGTTCATCACCTTCAGTCTGTCATAAATGGAGTCAGTATAAATGTCAATAAGAATGTGCCATCACCAGAGATTTTTGAGAATTAGAATCCATCTGGTATCATAAAGGTTATTTTTTCCAACCTTATCATTACAGACTTGATGAAATTATATTGAGTAACAGGTAAAAATGTAAGGAGATAAAGCCACAGTAAAATGTCTGGGTGGAGGCTTTTATTTAATAGATGTTGTAAAAGCTGAAAATCTGTAGTATGTAATCCATTTCAGAAAGTAGGGAAAATGTATCACAGCTTATAAAGGCATTGCTATTAAGTTTTTAACAAATATGAAAATATTTATTCAGTCAAAAGCTTTGGGAAACTGTTTTCTACTTTAATTTGGATTAATACATTTCTAAAATACATTAATTTTTTTCTTTGAAGAGTCATTACAGTTTGGCAGCTCATTCACTTTATTTCCTCACAGTGTGGGCTATCTGAGAGCTAACGACATCCTAGTTCTGCTATGGGGACAAGATGAAAATTTTAACTAAAATAATTGAAGAATCCGATGCAGTTAAGTTATTCTCCAATACGAATTCATCCCAACTTCTTCCCCGATGTGTACTCCATCTAACAAAGCATAATGTAATACCAGACAGTGCAGTGGTCATAGAAGATCAATCACCATTACATTTCACAAATTGCATCTACAAGGTAGGAAATATCCCCTGCAGATCTCCTACTGATTGAAAGTCCTGTGAACTCAGTGAATGAGAAAATCTTTCCCAGTTACTAGTTTTTATCATGAAAATTATAAATAAAATTTCTGTTCTTTAGAAGTTATTTCTAAACTAAACAGAACTGGTTCTGGAAATATGATGGTAGAATATACAGTTCAGCCTACTACGCCTGCAGTGCAAAGCACAACAGCAATGGAAATTGCATATAGAGATTTTGGTCAGCTGGTAAATTGAAAAAGATACAGTAAAAAAATTGAGGCAAAAGAAAGCACATGGGAAATGAAAGAATGATTTCTAAGCTCTCATTGGCTCAGTCCCCAAGGGACACCACTAACTTCTATTCTACTGCTGTCTACTCTGCTGTCTTTCCTGAGCCAGTGAGGCACCAAAGAGAGAGAGAGAAAAGGAAAACCAGTATCCAAAACAGGGGGATTGAAGAGAGTTTCAGACTGAAGACTGGGGTTTGGGGGGAAGCGGTAAGTGTCATAAAATTTAAAAGCCTTAACATTTACTTACTCAAATATTCAGTTACACTGACATGAATATTGTAATTCCTCAATATATTCAGACTTCTATACAATAAAGTACTCAAATCTATGCCTTTGTCTCACTTTTCTCAGTTGTCTGTGTAGAAACCTCTTAACAGCTGTACATAATATAAAATGAGGGGGAAAATTATCCAGTGCAGAAATAAAGATGAGCTCCACATGGTGTTATGAGGATTTCTTGTGTTCTCTGATGAAATGCTCTGTGTTCCAGGAGAAGCCTGGAAATTCAGTACATAACATCGCATTGTCCAATTTAGAGTACACAATTTTCTTACACAACAGTGGTTGCGTCAGCCCTGAGGAGCTTCAGTATCATCAATAATCTTCAAGAATTCTGCTTAACTAAGAGAGACAGTGTCAAGAACGGTCACTAAATCTTGCTTATCTTTGTCCACATGATTATTTTAATTAATTTGATTGAGATTAATTATTTTAGTAAGGTGGCTGTCTTCCCTCTCTATTCTGCTCTGGTTTGGCCATGTCAGGAGTGCTTTGTCCAGCTCTGGGCTCCCGAGTTCAGGAAGGACAAGGAACTACTTAAAAGGGTCCAATGGAGGGCTACAGAGACACTTAGGGGACTGAACCATCTCTCTTATGAGGAAAGACTGATGCAGCTGGGCCAATTTAACCTGGAGAAGACTGAGAGGGGGTCATATAAATGCATGCAAATATCTTAAGGGGATATATCAAAAAGATGGGGTTAGACCTTTTTCAGTGGTTCTCACTGATGGGATAATGCGCAGTTGGCACAAACTAAGTGCCGGGAAGTTCCATCTGAATATTAATAAACTGGAACAGGATGCCCAGTGAGTTTATGGAGTCTCTTTCTCTGGGGATATTCAAAACCTACCTGACACAATTCTGTGCAACCTGCTCTGGTGACCCCCCTTTTATCAGGGGATTGGACTAGAACTCCAGAGGTTCCTTACAACCCCAACTCTTCCATGAATCTGTGTTTCTTCAGAGTGTTGAGCTTGCAATTCAGCAGTTTAAACGTGGATTTATTAATATTTGGCAATCAAAGTGGAATTATTCACAAACTCAAATGTAAGTTACTAAGTATGCCTTAAGAGACTCAGAAAAAAATAATGCAGAGCACTCAGGCATTTATGCCTTTGGAAGTACTCCTGAAGACAACTTTCTCACAGTGTTAGCAAGAGTGCAAAGAAAGTTGCTGTGCCTATAGAAACATTATTTTGAACACAGCCTTATAATTTCAGCAATTTTTTTGACAGGTCATAGTAATATAAAAGTCACTTGAGGCATAAGTTCATTTTGTCATGTCCAGTTTATATACATCAGACAAGATGACCTACAAAACCAACACTTCAATGGGACTTTGCTGATTTCCACACACTGAGGACTGGACAACTGATTCTTAAGGCTGTTTTGTGATTGTATTTAGAAATTACAAAGGTTAATTCAATGATCTAATTTTAAGAGCAGAGATTTGATCTTACCTAGTAAAAGTTTTATATTAAATGAGATGTGCTGTTTATCATACTTCATCACAATCTCTGGAATCCAAGCCAGGCTCTTTTTAGTACACCTCTTACTGCTAATAAAGATGTGAGCTCACAATAAAGTATTCCAGCTGTTGTTTAGGCAGAGATAAGCAACTCCCTCAGTAGAATACTTGTGCAGTTGGTAAAAGTAGGTGGTTACATGTTCATAACCCAGAATTCATACTTGCTTAAAGCCTAAATATTCCATTTCAATATATTTTTATGCAATTGCTATGTTTCCAGAATTTTTTAAATTTAAATTTCCACCAGTCATAAAATTGTAATAAAATGCTTTAAAAAAGTGATTTTCATAATTTTGGGGGTTTATATATATATACACATTATTAATATTATGTATTATAACATTATTATCATTATAAGTAAATTTACAAACTAATTGGTTTAGTTTTAATCCTACTGTTGCTCATATTTCTATTTTTATTTCCTCTTTATTTCCCACGCTGGTGTAGAGCCCTAACTAAAAAAGAAAAACAGAGTGAAGTGAATATTCAGTTTAGATTTTGGATTACATATCAAAAGTTCAGAGATTTTTAAAATAAATTTGGGAAGAATTTTTAAAATTTTATTTTATTTTGATTTTTTTTGTACTGTTATGCTTTCCATCATTTGCCCATCAATATAAGAAGCCACCATTATTATATGTAAAAATAATTACATTAATAATTACAATAATGACAAAGAACTGTCACTACAAATGATAATATTTGCATATCTGATTAAATCATATCTATTTAAATTCATAAATCACACAATTATTTAGCAAAATGTTCCCATACACACTAACAATGAATTCTACATCTATTTGTAGATACAGAACTGCTTTTCTTGATACTGCAGGTTATATAAGTATTTCAATATGGATAAGTGTAAAATCTTAAAAACACCTATTAGTGGGAAAGAATATCTTAACTATTGTCTAAAATTTGTACCAGTGACTGTTAACTGTATCAGACAGAAGGCTTAAAACAACCAGTTTTATACATTTATTTTGTATTTTTTCCTACAAAATTTAAATGTGACTTTATATCCTAATTTTCTGTCTTAATATCAGTTGTCTAATATTTATTCAATATAGAGAGGAATAGCAGAAAGTGGATTAAAATCTTGGGCCAGACACATTTAGCATTTATTTCACATTGCTCATGCATTTTGGCTTCCTTGAGGTGCAGTTATTGTATGCAAACACATTCATAAAATGGGAAATCCCAATCGTCAGATGTTTCTTCAATCAGGCGTGAGGAGAATGGAGAGAAAGTACTAGAAAATACGCATATGAATAAGAACACTTTTTTATTTTGAGGATTCCTGTAAAAAATAAGAAGTATGAAAATTCTTCACATATAGAAGCTATTTTTTCCATCCTGATATTTCTTTACATCTACTATTTTCATATCTTTAGCATGTGTTGTTCAATGTCTCTCCACTCCTTCCAGATCAGCCAAAGTATAAGTCTGGGGCACAAGCTTGATATGCCATTCCTCTATTTTTACATATCCACAGGTTTTGAGTTTGCATCT
Organism: Hylia prasina; assembly: GCA_013397195.1. Lineage (NCBI taxonomy): Eukaryota > Metazoa > Chordata > Aves > Passeriformes > Sylviidae > Hylia > Hylia prasina. The sequence goes on along the minus strand of VYXD01003420.1, from coordinate 813,224 downwards.
CAGTTTTTGTTTTAGTTTGGGGTGTGTTTTTTGCTTTTCCTTTCCCTGTTATTGCTTATTTCCTCTTCTAATTCTTCTTTTAGTCAACTTTTCTTTTAAAAGTTCTTGTTTTAACCAAAGTCTTTAAAAGAGATAACTTAAAAGTAGCTGCTGTTCCAACACCTATCCAAACACCTTAAATAGTGTTTTTATTTCATAGTTATTTTTTACTCTTGCCCCAATATACTGTGGAAGTGCATGATGTCTAAGCATTTTTAACATGCACAGTCTATTTAAGTAAAAGGTAATTGCTGGGATGTTAAATTTCAACAACGGAATAAAGATCATTCATCTAATGCTAAAAGAAAATATAGATAGTCAATTTCAAAAAATTTCTATCTTGCCAGATTCTAAGTACCAGCAGCAGCAACTTATGATGCAGAAATAGTTCTTGAAAGTGTTCAAAACTTTTTGCATTTTTAATTCCAACACAGTGTATCATTGATTTTTCAGTTTTGCCAGTTTAAGGAATAGTTATATGTAACATAATCAACCTTTAATAAAGGTAGATTTCAGGTTCTTACAGATGTGATATGTTTGTTTGTTTTTTTTTTCCCATGAAGTCCATAGCCATCCATATTGAACCCAAACATGTAGGAAGACGTAGGTAGAAGTATATTAAATCTGACAAATGACCTCCCATGTGCAAAGGAGGAAATAAAGATTCATTCTCCATGTTTGTGGTATCATTTTCATGAAGGGAAGGCTAATTGAGGATGACATATATTCTAAATCTAACTCAAATCAGCATTTTTACATGAAGACTCATCACATTTCAATGGTATGTTCTACCTAAAACAGCTTAGTAAAGACATTGTGAATTAGATTCTGGATTTTTTTTAAATGCTTCAAATGAATTGACATTTTTAGTAGCAATTAATTTCCAGTCTTAATATTAGTACAAACAAGGTACCTGTTTTATTTCACATCTTCTGTGAGAAGATGCCGTTTGAGTTAATTTACTTGACAGCCAAAAATATGATCAGAGAGGCAGAGCATCTCTCCAATGAAGACAGACTACGAGAGCTGGGGTTGTTCAGCTTGGAGAAGAAAAGGCTCCAGAGATACCTCTTTGAAGCCTTCCAGTACCTAAAAGGGGCCCACAAGAAAGCTGGAGAGAGACTATTGACAAGGGCATGTAGTGATAGGACAAAGGTTAATGGCTTTCACCTGAAAGAGGACAGTTTAGAATAGATATCAGGAAGAAATTCTTAACTATGAAGGTCATAAGGTTGCCCGGAGAAGCTGTGGATGCCCCATCCCTGGAAGTGTTCAAGGCTGGGTTGGATGGACTCTGACGAGCCTGATCTAGTGGGAGGTGTCCTTATCCACAGCAGAGGGGACGGAACAAGATGACCTTCCAACCCAAGACATTCTCCAGTTCTATTTTTTCTTGATACAATTAAGTCTCATGTTTCTGAGAAAATTGTAACTAATATGGGATTATATTTAGCAAATGTGGGAGAATACAGGATTTCTTCCTGTAAAAACATTATCATTGTAATGTTAAATTTTAGACTTTTTTCCTATGGCATTAATTAGGTAATAGCATTTAAGAAAAAATGGTATTATTTTGTCTTTAAAAATGAGGACTACCATTAAGTCCTGCCGCTTCTTATTTTAAATGGTAAACAATATCTTGAGATCATTATTAACAGAAACTTATTAATTCAGTTCCCTAAAAATATTCATATCATCTTATATTATTTTGCTTTTTTAATACAAAAGATTACAGTTTGTGTAAGTAATTCATACTATGAAAAATCATGATCACTTCTCACAGGAAGATGCAATTGCATTTTGAAGACATATATGAAATTATGGTATAAAACTCTGTCTAACTTTGTGCAGTGAATGAACAGGACAGAACATTTAGGAGATATTTTACCTGATTGCATGGGTAATACTTTTCAACCATTTAAATTAAATTGACATGCAAATATTTTTATGCAAAGAAGGATGGTGCAAAAAAAGCTGATAATTTTATTAATAATAGATGATTTTCACTCTCACAATGGTCATTCAGCCTTCTGTCCATCATGAAAAAACCACCAAACTTCAGGTTTCTCTAACACAGCAATATTTTACAAGTAGATGAGTACCACCACGTGGGAATTTTATTATTCTTTTTCTGGATTTTTTTCCCTTAAAAATTTTGCAACTTTAAAACTGCACCATAAAATTTGGGAAATTTACTGTTCATACATTGACAAACTGACAATAGCAATTAGAAGCTCTGATTTACTATTTCAGACACTAGATACACAAGAGAAAATAATAGTACTTGAATCTTAAAGAAAGATTGCTTTTCATGGAGTAGCCTCTTCAACTTAGTGAAAATTATATATGACTGTGGCCTTATCAAAAATATTCAAAACCGCCCTCCAAAAATAGGAATGAGACACATAAATTTAAAAGAAAAAGTTATAAAAAAGCACAATTAAGCCTACACCTTGTCAGCAGTGAATGATGACTATAATGGGGCTGTTGCCCAGAAAAAGGGGATACAAGTCTTATTAAAGCAACAATCTCCTCAATAAAAAACCAGGAAAACTCCAGGGAGATGAGGACGTATTGACATATGTCATCATCCATTCGTATATGAAAAGATGATCTCCATCTGGTGGGTGCTTAGTAACTGCCGTGAAGTATTACCTCTACTTTGGAATCACAATTATATATGTTATATTTCATAGAAAACATGAAGATCTGAGATTATGCCTTTGGGTCTTTAGACAATGTTATGTCCTTTATTTCCTGAAAGTGGAAAAAGAGCACAGATATGTCTAAGTCAGATAAGCATGTCTAAAAAAAAAAAACCCTGGATTTTCTTAAATGAATGGTAGTATTTCCTTAAAAATCATGTTACTTGATTTCTGGATCTCTTCTTGGCTTAGCCTCTGCTTAGCCTCTGCAGTGTCTTCCATTCATGCTGAACAAATTAAGTGAAAAGAAACACCATTCAGTGAAAAGTAACAGAAAAAAATTCAAATTGCATGGAGTAGTTTACTCATGTAGGTATTTTCCTGTGTAATAATTTACAACTTCTGTCACCTTCCCAATCTACTATTAGCAACTTTGGATATGAGAAGAGCAAAAGGAACACTGTTGTGTATAACTCAGGCTCTGTCGCTTGTAATGATTGTGTTCTTCTTTTAAGGCTTCATTTATTCTTGACAGAAACAATTATGTAGAATTATGTGGAATAATTATATCGAAAGCAGGTGGTATGCAGTGTTCAAATTAGAAAGTATAGAGCACTGTTTGACTGCTATCTAGAATATCACAGACATTGAATAACAGTTTATATCAAGAGGCAACAATATTACACTTTGGTAATTTATTATTTAATTCAAATGCCACAATATTCATAGTGTAACTTGACAATATGCAGAAATAATCGAAGCATAACTCCAGAGCTAGGGGTTACTTTAGATTGAAATGCATACTCTTACCTATAAAAAAATAGTAGAGTTTATATAATAAACAATAAACAATTTGTATTTACCATTGTCCTAGAGAAATGGTTTATTTTGAATTAAAAAAAAACCCCAAAACCTAAAAAAAAGAAGAAAAATTGTTCACTATACCACCCGATTTTTATTCAATGTTATTTCAAAATTTTTCATGTACTTTAACTGTAATAATTGTAGCTGGAATAATTGCAAGATAAAAACAATGAACTTTCCCAAAAGTGATACTACTGGTAAGTAATTTCATATAATCATAAAATGGCATAGGTTAAAGTGGACTTTTAAGATCATATCCTTCCAACCCCACCGCTATTGGCAGAGACACATTTCACTAGACAAGGTAGTTCAGAGCCCCATCTGTGGAGGCCTGTGGGCCTGCTAGGGGACTCCCTGGGCCTATGCTTTGGAAGAATGTCCCCTAAACCTTAACCTCTCCTATGGACCCCCCATTTCACTGACATGCTGTCAATCAACTCTAGTGCCACACACCTTTGTTGGATCATCGGCCGTTACTTACCTTTATATGTCCTTTTATGGTCAGGTTTCTAGCGGTTTCTCTATTCTTTGTAACCCCCATTGGTTTTTACCCCTGTCCGTTTACCCTTGTGTTTCCCTATTGGTCATTGTACGCCCTTCTCCCACCCACACCTCTCGGTGATTAGTTGATGCTGTTACCTCCACCCCCTTCTACCCACATGTGAGTCTGGGTCCTAAAACTCTCGGTGTCTCTCGACCCTTTCAGTACATCTGCAGTAAAACCCACTGGATTTCTATGCAAAGGCCCTTCCTGTCCTCCATCGTCAGCAATTTACCTGTGGTGTGTGTGGGTGTGTGATTGCTGTGCGTCTGCCCAAACATGGGTGTCTCTGGGAGAGGCTTTTGGGAGGTTGCAGTGAGTCACCACTGACCCACACTGCAGCACCATCCAACCTGGCCCTGAAGACTTTCAATGATGGGATATCCAGAGCATTTCTGGGCAACCTGTTAAAGTGCTTCATGACCCCCACAGTAAAGGATTTCTTCCTAATATCTAAGCTAAATCTACCTTATTTCAGTTTAACACCATTAACCTCTGTTATATCATTAAGTGGTCTTGCTATATTGAGCCTGTATTGGGTTTGGAAGGCTGGGTTTTGGTAGTGGGAGGGTTCCAGGGTTCTGTGAAAATGTGCTATAAACTTCCTCCAAGTCTGGCAGAGCCAATGCCAGGTGGCTACAGGATAGCCATACCTCTTGGCGAGGCTGAGGCTAACTAGAAATGGTGGAAATGCCTCTGTGATTTTTAAGAAGGGAAAGAAAAAACTGGTTGCTTAGTTGTAATTGTGACCAGAGAAGAGTGGGGTGAGAACACGTGAGAGGGACAGCCCTGCAGACACCAAGATCAGTGCAAAAGCAAGGGAAGGATATGCTCCAGGCTCTGGATCTGATATTGCCCTGCAGGCTGTGGTGAAGACAAAGTTGAAGGAGCTGAGCCTCATGCAATATATGGAGGACTACAAGGATATAGAGTTCCATCACCCCAGCAGGAGGATGCCTGAGACGAGGCTGTGAGCCCATGGGAGGCCCATGCTGGAGCAGGCTCCTGAAAAGGGCCTGTAGAACTGTGGAAAGAGGACCTCATGCTGGAGCAGGTTTCCTGGTAGGACTTGTGACCCAATGGGAGACCCACGCTGGAACAGCCCATCCTTGAAGGACTGTATCTTGTGGAAGAGTGACCAGGAGCAGTGGAAGACTGACCTTCCAGTGGAAGGACTGTTGCATATGGAATGGACTCATGTTTGCAGAAGTTCATGGAGAACTGTCTCCTGTGAGAGGGAACTCCTGTAGCAGGGAAAGACTCTTCTTCCTGAGCAGTGTCAAGAGCAATGTGCGACGCTTTGACTGTAGCTCCTTGTACCACTGGGGTAGGAGGTAGAGCTGGAGAGGAGGGAAGAGCGTGTTTTTAAGGTCTTATTTTACTTCTCATTATCCTGCTCTGGTTTTGCTAGCAATAAATTTAAATAATGTCTATAATTTGCTTTGCCCACGACAGTATTTGGTGAGTGATCTCTCTCTGTCCTTACCTCAATCCCACGTCACCAATGGAAATGTTAAACAGCACTGGTCCCGATACCAACCCCTAGGGCATTCCACTTGTCACTGGTCTCCACTTGCACATTGAGCTATTGACTACAACTTTTAAAGTGCAACCATCCAGCCAGTTCCTTATCTGCTCAGTGGTCCATCCATCAAATTAATATCTCTCTAGTTTAAACACTAGGAAGTGTTGTGGGACAGTGTCAAATTCTTTACATAAGTCCGGGTAGATGATGATGGTTGATCTTGCCTCATCCAACCTATTTTTTAATGTATGGGGAACGAAAAAAATGGAAAGATTGCTTACATTCAGCAGAACTAAATAGTAGCAATCAAATTCAATCTTAATGTAATGAAGAAAATTCCATTTGCTTTGACTTTATTGTTGTAAGGGCAGTACAAGAAGCAAGTACCAATCTCTTGCACATTGTCTCTTTAAGTAGAGAAAGGAGTGATGCAGAGATTGCATAAAAGGGGAAGTATTAACTGTTTTTTGATTTCTGTGTATAAAGCAGAAAAGTAGAAATCTCATTTCTGAAACTGAATTTCCTTTTTTATGGTTTTCCAATAATTTTATGCACTACATGCAAGTTCTTGGCAGGATGTTGAATCCTGGGAGGGAAAAGGGAAAAAAAAAAAATTAGTAAAATAAAAAGTTTTTTTAAAAATATCAAGTAAAATTGTATGGCTTTTCTAGAGCCCTCTGTGAAATCAGGACAATTAATATCTGCTTTTTGCTGATCTCTCAGTTTGAAAGTTGAAAGTTTCTTGCTATTTAGGTGGTCAGCTTGTCAAAATACTAATTTCTGTGTGGCAAAGTACAATTTTTTGAGTTACTTTGTCTCACTACAAAATACCTGTTTCTGTTATGAAAAGAAAAATATTCTGTGTCCCTTCCCATTAAAGCCTTTTTCACTGCAACTTTTTTTAGTGCCAAAATACTTTTATGACATCATCATTATTTGTCATTAACTGACTTTCCCCTTCCTTGCCTGCTGATAAAAAAAAGAAAAGAACTTCAGAAATTAATATTTTCCATTATCTACACAGCCATATTTACAATTTTTTACAGGCATTTCAAAAGCTGAATATTAAGGAAAAATGGAGAGGTGTTTTTTTTCTCCTATGGGCAAAATTTAATGACAATAAAGTTTGCCAAAGGTTGATTTACACCTCTGATTCTTAAAACCATGCCAATGGTTACTGCTTTAACTCATAGATGCTCATAGGTACCTGTATGAGGACTAACAGAAATTATATACACCTATTCGTGCTTAGTGTGGAGGAAAATAGGCAAATTTCAGTGGATATTCTCACTTTACCTGCAATGAAATTTTAGAAGAATCTATCTTATTCTTTTAATTCCTTTCTTGGTCTCTTTCTTTTCCTCACAATATTTTTAGCTTTTTGTTTCCTTAATGTTTTCTACATTTATTATTCTCATCATCACTGCAAATGGAAATACAGCAGTTAAGATGTATTTTTTGAATGGTGTTACTTTTCAAACACCTTAATGCACATTGTGAGCTTGACATTTCTGAGTCTAAAATTTTAGCCTGTCAGTAGTGTTGAGTTTTCCCAAGGGAGAATTTCTCAAGAAGGCTTTTCTTTCTCAAAACAATTGTTTCTCTCTCAATGTAAACAAGTTTTATTCCTCAAAACAACTGTGTGCAGCTGGTGCCTTTGTGTTTCTCTAGTTTGTCCAATGGAATTAGAGATGTATCATTCCTGTTCATCAATTATGTTAAGTATGTATTGAAACACCTTATAAAAGAATCAGACAGTAAAGCCTTCTTTTTGCTATTTGCCTTCTGAAGTGTATGGAGTCTTTCATGTCCAACAGCGGTAGTACATGGTATTATTTCAATCATTGCACTTTTCTTCAAATTCATGTTTAAAATTACAAATATACTATGGTTTTTAGACATGTAAACCAAAGTGTTGTAGAATTCAAAATATTGCACAGTCAGTTTCAACATCAGTGAGTGGTGTTAACATAAGTAATAAATCTGATGTCAATTTAAACATCTTATCTGTTTTTAAATTTCACTATATCTAGTTCCACAAGAATGAAATTGGTTTATTCTCTGACATTTTACTGGATTACACCACAGGGCATGCTTTGCAAGATTAAATTTATAAGATCAATTTCCTCTAATATTTCTAATAATTATCAAATTTTAGAATATCCTGAGTTGGAAGCTGCCTACAAGGATTGAGTCCAACTCCTGACTTCACACGTGGCAACCTAAAAATTCAGTCATATGAGAGTTGTCCAAATGTCTTTTGGACACCAACAGACTTGAGGCCATGACCAGCTCCCCAGGGAACTTGTTCCAGTGTTTGGCTATCCTTTCAGTGGTGATTTTTTCCTACTATGCAACCTGAACTTCCTTTGACATAATTTTTAAGTCACTTGTGTGTTATGACCAGTCACCAGAGAGAAGAGATCATCACCTTCCTGTCCTCTCTTCCTCATAAGGAAGTTGTAGGCAGCAGTAAGATCACTCCTCAGTCTCCTCTGTAAACTGACCTAGCCTGGTCTTCTCAGCAGCTCCTCCTAAGCAATATCTTTTAGTCCTTTCACTATCCTTTTTGCGCTCTTCTGCCCACACATTATAAAATTTTATATATTTTTTGCATTGTTAATCCCAATCCTGCACACAGAACTCAAAGGGAGGCCAACCAGTGTTTAGTATTGTGGGACAATTTCTTCTTTTGCCAGTTGTGCTCTTCTTGGTGCACCACAGGATACAGATGTCACTTTTGGCCTCCAGAACACTGTGATGGCTCATATTGAGCCTGTGATCAACCAAAAAATCCAGGTCCATTTTCTACAGAGAAGGACTGCAGCACTTTGCCTCACAGTCTACGTGTACATCCAGGATTACACCATCCCAGGGGCAGAATCCACTATTTATTTTTGTTTAATGTCAACATGTGCCTGTTTATTGCTTATTTAATGAGTATATATATGGTATATTGTAGCTGATCTGTGAATACACCTAGATGGTCACTTTTGAAGAAGTGGAGGAAGAAATGGATTTTTTTTTCCTCATCAATAAAACTGCAACAAACAATGGATTGAGAAAAGGATGTGGAATTCTTTACAGGTTAATCTGGAATTTTCCAATATTGATATTTTCCAAAAGATATTTCTAAGGAAAGCTTTTGTTTCCTGTATTCTAAAAAGTATAAAATGCAATTCCAGTAAGCTTTCTGTAATACATATTATCATTCTTATTATTATTAGTAATAAGTAGAAAGGATATTTATTCTCAAGTGGCATCTATAAGGCAAAAGATGGCTATATGAAAATTTAAAAATCAATTACATTCTTGAAACTTTCATCCATTGTTCTACCTTCTTTTTTTTTAAGAACTCTATTTTTATTTCAAGTCAAGACTACAAATCATAGCAAATAAAATTCATAATGAAGTGTTTGTCCAGCTGTACAACCCCTTTTTTGTCACCTGCAATCTTAACAGAACTGTTTCGAATCAAAAACTGAACGTTGCTTATACTTCAAATATACTTTTGTGTGCATGTGTTTGTAGTGTTCCTCTTTCTTCCCACATGTTCTCCACCTACATGTGGAGTCTTTTCCAGGCAGCATTAACCATAGGTCATTTTTAGAACTGAACTCGCAAACATGTAACTATTTTGATGCGATGCCTTACACAACAGAAAAAAAGGCTATAAGTAATTCTTCTCATGAAGAGTGAAACAATATGAGGGAAATGAATTGCAGCAGTATGGAGGTGTTGCTATAGTTTAGAAGCGTGTGTTTCCAGCATTAAGATCTTTGACTCCCCACCCTTGTTGCACTATGTCAAAGCTTTTAAGGTCTTTCATCATTTCCCCATAGCTTTTGGTTTCATTACCCTGTCTCTACATTTATTTGGTCACTTCCCCATTAATTACTGCAGTGAGCAAGTTCATTATATTTTTTTCTGAAGTCTTGCCTCTGTTGCTTTTTTATTACCTTTTCCAGGAAAGTGGACAAAAGACCAAAAGGAAAAAGGCACAGAATTTTAGACTGTATGAAGTGTTAAATAATAGTACCATTTTGCAGATGTGCTTTGAATTGTAGGAATAGTGTTATTAATGCATGCTTTCATTTTCTTATTTTCTTTGGTGGTTCTTAGAATATTGTGTCTACCTTGCATCTTAAAATATTTTTTAGTTCAACCTGTTTGCAGAGCTAGGAACATATTAGGAAGACCTCTAGAACTGGGGAAAATAACTTAGCTTCATATAATAAAGACAGAATCATTCATATAAATAAATTTTATTGAAAGCTATATTTGAACATATCTATATTAATTTTAGAAATAAATTTCATTTTAAAAACCCTTGCAATGTTTTCTTGGCTAAAAAATGTATTATAGCACATTACATCTATATATATCTACTGAAATATTATGCCCATCCTGTTTTAAAAAAGATTGATCTTTTTTAAGTTACTGCTTCTCTAACTACCATTTTATCGTAAATATTTATATTGTAGTGGCATCTAAAATGTGCTATTCACTGTGTAAACAATTAAATATTCACTTCTTATTTAATAACTTATTCTGCCATCATTACATGTGCAGACTAGATCAATGTCAGGATATAGTTTCACAGTACAATGGGGAATTATGTTACAGTATGCAAAGTGCTAATTTCCTAACATTGTAATTAAAGTTTCTGAGTGACAAACTTTGGAAATTAGATGTAAGTCTCCAGTGCTTAAGAATGTCTGAATCATTTGACATCATGCTTCAGTACCTTTTCTCTTCAAAGTATTCACTAAAATGACTTGCAGGTAAGGGAGGGAGGGAAATTGCTTGTTTATTTTTCTTTGCTTCTGCTTTGGTGGGTTAGAAATACTTACATCACATTTCTCAAAGGCAACAAATTTGCTGCCATCGCCTGTGAGTGCTGCTGAAGGTATATCTACACATGTTTTAAAGGAAGAAAGAATTGGGGAAGACTTCTATGAGAACAGGAGGGGTTTTTTTAATACTTTTCCCCCCAAGATTTTCATGAGAGACCTACCAGCTACATTATTCCTAAGACTTTTAAAGCTTTTGAAATTTTAAGGTTGAATCTGAAATATCCTGAAAATGAATTATTTGCTTCATCAGTTTTCAATGTGTGTGGTGGAGAACTGAAGAGTCCAGATCTCCTTTTTTTCCTGCCCTTCTCCTTATTAATGAATTTGTTTGTTTGTTTTCAATTCATAAGAACTAGTAATATGTTATACCAGAGAGGTTGTTTGAAAACAGAATATTTATTCTTACCCAGAACTGAGTTTTTGAACATAGTGCTTATTTTATTAAAATTTCATGGCAATCAACTAAGTCAGTTCTTTGATAGTTTGGACAATCAATACGCAGCCTAGGAAAGGAAATATTTTGTATTTTTATTATTGTAGGAAGTAAATTATCTTATGCACCTCTATTGTCAGGGACTTTAAAACAATTAATACCCTCGAATGAAAATATGGCATATAGTTTTTTCACTAGTATTACAAGAAAAAATAATTATTGCTAATACAGACTTGCATGTACTTAGATGAGGTCAGAATTTCTCGCATCTGTTTACAGATGGCAAAATTTATATCTGAATTGTAATGATTTATAAGGGTTAGAGGAGGAAACTTCAGCAGTGGAACCTCTGTATTTTGACCTTGGCCAGGGGCTTGCTACTTATGAGAATATACAGCCTCTTTTGTAAAGCCCTAACAAATCTGAAAGTCCCTTCTGTTTTAATAGTGACTTAGACTTCAGTATACAAAATACATGTCTCTGTAAAAAACTCTCTCAGAGAACTTAATTACAACTTCCCATTCTCCAGGAACCACTAACTTGGAACCCTTCAAGTTTTCAGGTCGAATTCTGTAAAGTAAAAACTTCTATCTTGTTTTCCTAATCCTTTTTTCTTCATTAGTTATTTTATGGTAGGAGTAAAGACTAACCTGATAGAAGCATTATTTTTACTTGATTTGGAGACTTCTTCCCTTTCTGCATACAGAACATTCAAAAATTTCTGTTAAGGCCTAAAGGGGGTAGGGAATCTTTCTTTGCTGCTCACTGGCTTTTTAATATTTTTTGTTACAAGGAAAAAATTAATAATAGCAAATAAGAGATTTACAAGAGATATTTTAATTTCCAGACTAAAAATTAGTTATATATAATCAAATGTATATTCACCTCCTCCTAGCATAGGTCACTGTATTGTCATTCTTTCACAAGTCCTTATAAAAGAGATCAAAATAACTAAACACCTAACCTGGGGCAGATGCCCCTATGGTTTATGGTGGAAAGGAATATTTGAATAAATTCCATCTAGGTTGCTAATGTTTATTTTTCTCTCTTCCTTTTCTAATTTATCCCAGAACTTCAGCTGCTTTCACTGCTTTGTCTGATTTCAACTTAGAATAGTTGTTTTTAAATTATATTTGCTTTAAAGTTATCTGCCGCTAAAAAAGATACTCAAAGCTTTTTCTAAGCTTTCATAAAGAAGGTCTTGTGTACCCAAAGTTTTTTCAAATTTCTACATCTTCTACTCCAAAAGCATTGGCTGGTGATACAAAACCTTGCTTTACTTGGTAAAATCCAATATATGGTAGGAATGTAAAGAAATATGGATGGACATTTCAACTGAAGTGAAAAATCTCTATAGTCTAGAGTCTCTCTTTTAGACTACCCAAAAGGAAAACTAAGGCTAAAGAGAACAAGTGTTTATACTTCTAGTGCTCCTCTTCCTGAGGAATAAACCAGCTCATTTCCAATCTCCCATTTCTGCTTGCTCAGCTTTTGGCAGAAAATGAAGCCCAAATATTTTAAGACTTAATTGAAATATTTACTTAACTAGCATTTATTCTACTGTGTCTTTTTGTTTGTTTCTTTGGGTTTTGTGTGTTTTTTTGTTCTTATTGCTTTGGGTTTTTTATTTGCTTCTTTGGTTTTTTTTTGTCATAGATGTGCAAAATTTAGATTTGAGGAATCACAAAGTTTGAGGAATATGTAGATTCAATCATCAACAGCCTTAAGATTTTCCTGGAAAATATAAGCTAAAAACCATTAAACATTCATAACTGTTTTTGCTTTTAAAGCCCTAGAATAGCTTCTTGAACCTTTCTTAATCTTTAAAATATCCTGGTAAGATTTACTCTGCTTCTTAGATGAGTAGCTCTGTCAGAATGCTTCACCTGCAGATAGTTGTACTGCCTAAGCACTTCTAACGTTTATTTTAATTTATAGTAAGTGTTTTGTAAATTAAATTCCTTGGCATGCTTTTATCTATTGTGTGGTTTTAGTCTTTCACATTCTTCAGTACCAATTTAGCAAGACTTTCATTGTGCAAATTAGTTCTGTATTGCCTAAGAGAAAACTCAAATATTTTCTCATAACTCTAAGTTATATGACATTGGAATTTTTAGTTATAGCTCTTTGTTATGTTTCACATGGTGGAATTACACTGAGGTGAAAAGATATGTTAAGCTACAAAACAGCAATGCTTTTAATTTAAGAGGCTTTCCTGTTTCATTACTTTTTTACTCTTCAGTGGAGCTACAGAAGATTGGAAATGAAGCTGTAGGAACTGAGTGTTAACTTTATGCATCATATATTTAGAGTCTTACCATATTTTCATAAAGACCATCTGTAGGGGAAAAAAAACAGCCAACAAACCAGAACCATACAATCTGTAAAATAGAAGACCTGTATTCCACACTAAACAGTGGTTTTTACAAAAAGAATTTTCATTTTGCACTATAGAATCTTATTTAGACCTTTTGGAAATCTATGAATGTGTTTTGCATTTTACCATTCAAATTTTGCCATCCTGTCACCTGAAATGCACAGCCAGGTTATGTGAAGTAGGTCTAGTGCCACTTTCATTTTCAAATACGAAACAGGGAAAAAAGATATTTTTATACAGGATCAAACACTTGACACTTCTAATCTATAGCATAAACTGCTAAATTATTGGAAACTTTCAATAAACAAAAAACTAATAAATATTTCTCTTGGTTTTTTTAAAAAGAAATATGCAATTACCATTAATTTGGACAGTGACATCAGCATAATTTATCTTAGGTGATGCATTAAAAAAAACCTATTTTTTTTCCCTTTTCTTCAGGTAGATATCTTGAATATAGTACTTTCATACTTATTGTATTTATACATTACCTATGCAGTAATAAAAAGCATATATTATTTCGGTCATGTATGGTAAATATCTATGTTAGGTTTTGTTTTTAAAAATAATGAATCAAACTCATGGTCACATTGAGTCATAAAGTTTTAATTAATTGAATAGAAAATTTTAACAATTTTTTTTCTTAATTTTCTTCATATTTTTACATATATATTATTGTTTTCAAATTTTCTGATTATAAGTGTTTTCAAATCATTATCTATATTAATATATTTCTTCAAGAAGAATAAATCTAAAAAACCCTCAAAACCTTAATAAAATATTGATTTAACAGTAAATAATATCAACCTTCTCCTGTTTCTCCTTTTTAAAATAAATTGCCAAATTATTTTTAATTATATTGGCATTGAATTACATCTAGAATGCCAAAGAGTTTGCTCTCATCTTGCTTGTGGCTCAAACCCTTACTGCTGCAGCAGCTGTACTTCAGAGACAGATTTTTGTCTAGTTTTCATTTGTCCTAAATTTAGAAATCTCCAGTTTGGCATGAGAATGAGAGGCCTTGTTCTTACAAATGCTTTCCATAAAACATCACATGGAGTAATGGGTGCGGTTCACCTATTTGCTACAACAGGCATTCATAATAGGAACGATGAAAAAAAACCCTCCAAATCCCTATAGGCTGTTTATGAGAAGAAGACAGTTTGATTGTTGAAAGTTAGGTGAGAAAAATTCCATTCTTGCTGCTTCAGTGGATGGGCCTGAAGAAAGGCCTATAAAATAAAGACAGTCTGAAACGAATCATTTTGATTTTGATGGTTTCCTGAAGGACATGGTGCAGGTAGCTGAAGGAGCACCAATCAATTTAAAGATAAAGATCTGCAGTTTTGATTTGTCTGCTTTGTACATTATATTAAATGAATGTGTAAACAGCATTTACAATAGCTCAGGTCTGAATTTAAGAATAAGCTAGCAACTAATACACAACGAATTAACAAAGACAAGTTACACATATCGGGTGGAAAAGGAAGATCAATGACACACTCCATTGAAAGGAATGACAATTAAGACAAATCATATGCTATGTTATTTAGCATATTTTCAACAAAGTACATTATACACAAACTTAGATACATTTTTTTTTTCTTTTGACAGTTTGTGACTGAGTGCTTTGTGAAGCCATGAACACTGTTGGCACAGATTCTCTGGATCTCCCCTGGGTTATTCTTAGTTTTTTTATCACATTGCTACTAAAGTACTGACACTAAGTGCTGAATATATAACTTGTTTCTAATTAGATACCCTCTGTTTTCAAAATCTGTGACAAAAAAAAAAGTGTTTTTCTAAATCTAATCTGGATAAAGGCAACTCATTATGAGTAGCATGTGATATGTCTAAAGGTTCTATCAAACAAAAGGAGGTGTTTTCAAGCTTTCCCCTGGAGCCCTGCTACCCTGATGGTAATTTTAAATTTGAAATATATTATCATTTAAAGAGCCTGAAAGATGTAAAGAATTAATTCTCTCTACTAAAGTCAACAAATAATTATGAGTGCAGGATTAGATTGATAGATTAGTGGCATGGTAAATTAAAAGTAAAACAGTAAGGGATATATTAAATCAATCTAGCTACTTTGAAATTATTTATTAATACTCTATTTGGGAATTTTAAGAGACTGATACTGAAGGCACAATCACAGTGTCTTTGGGGATCCAAGTTTAAGAGATTTGAAAATATAATGCTTTTTCCCCCCCTTGCTATTGTTGCTCTTTAGTCTTTTGAATACTGCAAATATGTCTTCATAAACTTTTCACTTTTGATAGCGATGCATTTCTGAAAAGAATATTACACTTACGGGTTTGGTTCAATCCACAATATAGTAACACCTTAATGATTGCCTTCCTTTAGGATGAAAGTAAACCAAGAATTGCACACTAAAGACTAGCCTGATTAACTTGATCTAAGCACTAGTAGGTATTTGGTCTGTAGGGCTTTGCTATAGGTAATTGGAACTAAACACTCCCAAGATTTATACAGCATGCATACCAGATCCTCAGCATCTTCTATTTTGCTTAATGATACAGTCTTGATGTGCCACATCAATAGCCTGGCACAACTGGGGACCTCAGGGAAGGAGGGATGAAACCTATTCCTGGATGCTTATGACCTCTGTTATCCTTGTGGCTAAAAAAGTGCTTCAACTGAGGTGCATTTCTGTGCATCTTATGTTAGCATTTAACTGTTGTTTGACATAACAGAAGCAAAATTATGTGGTACAAGAACATGATTGGCATCACTGATCGGGATTTCATACAGATTCACTGACCTCTAGTTCTCTTTGCATATTGCTGTTCGTGAGTGGGTCTGCCCTGCCTCTCGTCATGTCTTGACTGAAACAACAGGGAAAACATATCTCCCAAATGCAAACATTCTGACTTTGAACCCATGTTTCTTGTTTTATGAATTATGAAACTTTGCAAGAACCAAATCTGTATCCATAACTCTGGTTTAGAGGTGATTAATTTTTTTTTAGTATTTACCGTATGAATAAGATGTGGGATTGACAGAGCAGTCTCTCACTTTACTCAGTCAAATGGAAGCCTTATTCGTTCCCATGATGTACTGCTGGCAGCTGCTAAAAGAGACATTACCCTTTTAGTAGTTTTAGGTAAGATGCAGCAAGAGTATGGGGTAGATTAGCAAAAGATGGGGGATGAAATATAGCACTGCTTTCTCCTGAGCTCTCAGATGCTAGGAAAAGGCTGTGACAAAGAGAGGGTGCGCCTGAAAGGGTTGCTGAATGCTTGAGTGGCAGCTCTCTGTATGACAAGTCTTGGGGGATTGGGTACTTAAATCTTAATTACAAAAAACAATCATCATCAGGTATTAAAACTCTGCAGGGAAATTGAAAGACTCAGAGAAGAGAATCCCAATAGTGGAGATCTGCTCTACGCAAATTTAATTGACTCATATTATACAAATAAACCTGATAAATTAAAAAAAGAGTACCTGTAAGAAATTGTTGAGTGATTCTACTAGAGACCAGATGCTGTGAGAAAGATAGGGGGTGGGATTTTCAACCTGAAGAAACTCAGTGACTGCTTAATGAAGAGCTAAAAGCCACAGCTGACCAACTTTCTTGGAACAATTTTTAATGCACCTGAAAGCAGAAAATCCTTTAGATCATTCAGTGTCAAGCATTTGCAAAATATAAATTGATACACTTACCTGTTATTTAGGGTTTGTCATGCCTGTATGATGAAAGCATGAAAAAAAAAATTTAAAAAATCTATATTGGTGAAAATGGAAGTGTCTCTAAAAAAGGAGAGGGCTTTATTGCAGAGGTGTAGTAAAAAGACTGGGTTCTACTATCACTCTCTGGAACTGAAGGAGAGTGGCAGTCACTGTCAGTGATGGATTTTGTGGTTGCAGTGAGCAGGAGTGTAAAGTAGGTCCCAATTTGGGGGAAATGATTTTCTAGTTAAGCAGTAGCCAATTTTAGATCTTTTCAGAAACAAGATAGTTCTGTCACTCTCAATTCAAAGTATAATTAACAATGGATTTTTTTCTTTCATATTTACTAATCACTTTTGTTATTGTAAATGACTGACCTAGCAGGAAAAATAAAGTTTATAAACAAAATAGCTCTCCTTAGAGTATACTGCATTTGTTCTGTACTTTCTTTATTAGCTCTATCGACAATAGCACTAGTCACAGTGACAAAAACACAGTAGGTGGCTTCTTCATAATTTTTGAAGAGAAATTTTTTTTAAGTAAATTTCTATGGCCTGGACAGTTGTAGCACTGTGTGTTTCTTGTGTCAAGTCATGGTTCAGCTCAACATTTCTCTAGCGACAAAGGCAGCCTAAGAGGTCCCCAGACTTCTTGGACTGTCCTTGCATTTCTACCATGATTCACAGCTTCAGCTGAATTAAATGTATGTCCAAGCATGATATAATATGAAATAAGAGTGATAAAAGTTGTAAATAAAAACAAACTTCCTTGTGAGTCCTCCCCTAATACTTCATTGAACACAATTCTGGGGACTAGAAATGACTGTGGAACCAGGAGCAAGCATATATGAGGGAGAGCTAGTTTTGGAATTAGTAATATAAAATATCATGGAACTCTTCACTCTGACATTACTATTATGTTAGCTTTTCTAAGGCATCTTGGAAGGGGGTCAGTCTCTTTCTGCAAACAGAAGAAATTTAAATGAGCGACTTAAACTAGATGGATAAGTTTTGGACACTTAGAGACACAAATGATGAACAACTAATGCATGAACTTTTCAATATTTCAATATTCAGTATTTAACATATGTCATGTTCCCTTTAAAATACTGGCTGCTATTGTTTCTCCTCCCATGTATACCTTAAGCTTCAGGAACATATGACTTCAGTTGTAGACTCTTTGCTTGTAGAATTCCTTTTAAACTCAGTGGGTACTCAGATTATAGAATCTGTCAGATCAAATCCTCTCTTCCGTGGAAATGCAAAAAGACGTGACCGAATAGGGAATAAGATACTATACTATTAGTCCAATAAACTGTTATTTTTTCATAACATTAAGATTATTTTAAATGGCTATGGTGCTTATAATAACAACATTTTGTTTGAAAAAACAAAAACAAAAAACAAAAACCAAAATCACCAAAAAAAAACCCCCACAAAGAAACCTTCCTCACCCTATTTTTGGCTAAAGCAAAATAATTAATTCTTCACAAGCTGATGTGTAAATTTACAGATTGTTTAGTTGTTCTCACCTCCAAATAGCAAAATGAAAAAGCAAGAAAAAACACTAAATATTTAACACTAGAAAATACATTGACGAATGAAGTTTCTGCCATAGGAAGTTGGAAAATTATAGTCATTAAAAAGCCACCTACTGATACAAATTGTGTAAAAAAAGTTGGAATTTCGCTCTTTAGCGCACCCTTAAAAATATATACTGATAGTTTAAATTGTAATAAACTTGTAATATATTATAAAGTATACTTAGCCAAAGTTTGTAAACAATAGAATAAGTTTTGAAGAACAAGTAAACAAACAAAACCCTAATCTTTTTTCGTTGCCTTTAGTTCTCTTCTTTGCAAATGCAGACGTAATGCTTGAGTTGCAGTAATAATGCTTCATAGTACAAATTTTCCTCATAAACCTTTTCTTAAACATACTTTATTGCATGGAAATTTATATTCCGAATTGTTGGAAAGAGTCCATAGACTTCTGTAAAATAAATCGTTGTCATTTCGCCCGTAAAATTATAGGGATGGATAGTCAATTTGGACATAGTTCTGATCAATGAATTATTTTCTGCAAAACTGTTTCATCAACTTTTAGTGATAACCAATATGTATGGGTTAACTTTCCTGTGTTCTTCACTGCAGTGGTAGCTCTGTAGTATTACTGGGTGAAGGCTGAGGGTTTTTCTCCACAAAACATATAAACACATGTTCATGAGATTACCATGCATTCTTCCCTCTAATAAGTAGTATCCTGATAAACACTTATAGACATGAATATTCTCACTCTTTTCAAATTACAGTATTTCACCATGCAGCTGACCATACTAAGGATTCTTAATGGTCCAATTAAAAATTACCTTATTTAATGGAAATCTCTCCTGTTGTGATTCACAAAAGAAATGGAATATCAAAATTCTGATCTCGCTTAGTTAGATTGTATAAGCATTAAAGTTGCTCAGAGGAGTTTGTATTAGAGAAATACGTCTCAATTCCTGTTGTCTGCTCATTATTGTTCTGACTGAGCCAGCTAAGAGGAGACGAATAGAGGTAAGAACAGCCCATAGCTCTTTTTCACTTAGCCACACTGTATATGGCACCTTCAATCTAACCCTAAAAAGTTCTCTTAAGCACTTGATTGACCTCATAGTGCTGCGTCATTGCTAACTTAATAACTATGCCTGCTTGATAATATTTTTGATGGAAATCTTCCATCAGGAAAGTAATTTTCAATAAGATCTGAATAATCTCCAAGGGGTTGTTAATTTAGGGGAATTTTTTCAACACAAATTCAAAATACGATACTTTGATCAAACCAAAATGCTACATTTTGACAGTTCTATTTTTATTTATTTCATAATGATGATGTATATGTACATTATATTTAATATTACGTTCCTAAAATACAATATTGGTTATACCACTACAATATTAGAACTTCATTTCAGATATAAAACTCTATGAATTAAAACTATAATAGTTAAAAGAAATGCTAAACTCTAAAGAAAAAGTGTTGAGTTTCACTTCAGTAAAGTATATTTCTCATTTGAGAAGAAAATTTGAAGGAAAATGGTCTTCTGATATTAAAATTTTGTATAGTATGAAAATGTATAGTTTTTGTATCCTACTATTCTTGATTACACCAGAATTCTCAAATGGTCAAATTTACTAAGGCACATTCTACCCTAATCAAGAAACTTTTAACATAAATTCTGCTGTTGTTACATATTCTGGTACTTCCACCCAGCACAAGAGAGGACTCTCTTTTAGAGAGCCCTACACTATGTAGGAATCGGGAATGTTGAAAATCTGAAGCAAGGCAAAGAGAAATATTGATGCAAGGAACAGACATATCCTGAGCAGAATTCCTTCACTACTTGCAAAGCATCATTTTCTCTAGGATAGCATCATTTTGTCTAGGATAGCCAACATTACTCTTTAACATTATTGCAGCTCTGAATTTACCCAGGAGGAAGAATGTCATTTACTGAATCATCACTAACGTAGTTTAGAGCTGATTCTAATTCAAATGTGGTTTTCAGCTTTGAAATGAACTGATAAAATGCTCCAAAGTGTCTTAGAAAGAAAAGCAGAGATTTGTTCTGTCTCTGGATTTCCTTCTTTATATATTTCTTCCTTAGAGACTTTTAATAATGACAGTTATAAAGGAAGGTTTCTGTTCTGTGAATTTCTATTATTATTTTGTTCATTTGTTTTGTTAACTCTAAAGGATTGGGGTTTGTTTTTTTGGGGGGATGGAGTGTGTTTTAAAAATCTGTTTGCAGTCATAATTAAGAAAATGGTTAAACCTGTTGTCAATTAACTGAATTGATTTAAAAAGTTGATGGGCGCCTGTAATGGAAGTATTTTGCCTGCAGCTGAGCTGAATACAAGAGTAATTTATTTTAACAATGAATGGTGAAGGACGGATTGAGCAGAAATACTGTGTGGGAAACCCTCAGAGGGTTAAAATAAACATGTACAATGGTTAGTGCTAATGCTTCTGATAGTGGACTGAGATTTATTAAACCTGTAATATTAGTGTCATAGAAGGAGTGTAAAAAGAATTGGGTAAATACATTTTAGAGTAGAAGACATCATCTTAGAACTGAGTCAAATTCAGTGGTGATGTGAAGAGTAAAAGTTTGTGCAATAAATGTCAGTTGATCAATAAAACGGGAAATTTAATATAGGAAAAATAACCTAATTGGCATAAATATGATATTCTGTGAGTGTGCAAATTCTAAAATGAATATAATTCACTTGACTTGAGGCTATGGAGCTGTAGTAAGGGCTGTTTTTCCAGTTCCCACAGCTTATACAAATGATTAGTGATAAATTGTGTTTTGAATATCTGTGAGCTCATGTTTGATTCAGTCGTCACCCGTAAGAGTTGTTTTTAAATCAAGGTGAACTAGAAGGAACAGGTTTCTGTGGATTACTTTAAATTTCTAAGGAGTGTTGCTTTAATGTAGTTTGAACCTTTTATACAAATAACACAATCAAGCAGCCATTTTTTATCTAGTAAATATTATAGTGTCTCTATAATTTTTGTATTTCATCTTTACAAATGAAAAAAACTTTTCAGGGAAGGGAACCTTTTGTGTTTGGTCATAACTTCAGGTTGATAATACAGTCTAAGAACCAGCATGAAGGAAGAATTTTAAATCAAATGGGGAAGAGAATATTAGTCCCAAATATGTTGTGATTGAATTTTGTCTCTAGTTTAAAGGGCTTTAAAGCTTTTTGAAGTACCGTATTCCATAAGAGACGGGACTATGGACCAAGAATCAAGCTGATTGCTTACCTAAAGATGTGGAAAGGAAAGGGAACATTTGTGGGGAAGTGTTACGTAAGTTCAAGTATTTTAGTATTGACAGAAATGCTATAGACCTTTACTAATAGAAAATTTTGTTATCTATTAAGAAAGAGAAGCAAAGATTGAGCTCAACTAAAATGTCTATAGTAACCATAAACTGAACTAAAAATTGTGTAGTAATACCCTAGAAATTTACCCTAGTAATACCCATGGCCATTTTATTTCCTTTCAGGGTATTAGAATGGAGAAAGTACCTGCGTTTTTCTATGTGTGATATATTTACAGAATTCTGCTTTAGTAAATTTGGTCTGATACATTATAACTATAGATTAATAAACTCCGATTACTATGCTTAACACTTGTGAAGGCAAATACTGGTCACTCAGCAGTTCTGAAACATACTATATTCAGGTCGTGATGCTTACTTTTCCTAATATACTAGGAAGTCTTCACTACGTTTTATTCTCAATGAGACTTTATGATTATTAGATATTTCACCTACCATTTCTTATTTTAAATATTCATTCAGATATATTCATAGTTATTGATTTCAGGTATTATCTCAGGTATCCAAAGCTGCTGTATGTTCAAGAGTGAAAACAAGGAAAGTAAATTTAAAGAATCGTGATACTCCTAAGGCAACATTTCTTTCTTGAATATAAGAGCTGCATGTTTTGAATCTTTCAACACCACCAAACAGGCCCATTGTGAAAAGTAGTTTAGCCAAACCATATCTTAGTACAATGATGCAAAATGCACTGAGAGAGGGGTCCATTACCAGGCCAAATGGATTGGCTTAAACATTTTCGACACATGCCACAAGTTCACATAATCAGCCTGAGGCAGTAGGAAACTTAAAAGCTAGTTTGATAGTGTTTCTTACAAATATTCTTTGAATTTTATTACTTGTCTCCCACATGAGGCGTAATAGTTTCAATGTTCTAATTAGTACTTGTGTATATTGCTATTACTTTGTCTCTTTAATCAGGTTATTAAGCCTGTTATGGAGATTCCTTATAGAATCACACTTTATAACAGTGTTTCTAATTTGAATATGTCCTGTTTTATGTTGTCTGAATCTGAAACATCATAAACTCTTTTTATGGGTCCTTTGATAGTAGTCACTTTCCTGTTTTATGCTTGATTAGAACATACAGTACTAAGTAATAGAGAAACTTCCTGAAGCTTTGGAGTTTTAGTACCAGAAAATATTTTAACTTCCTCAGGCTTTTTTGTCTCTTTTACATTAGGTCAAATAAAGATACGCTCTTGTCCATATTAAAGTATTGAACAGGAAATATGTAAGAGAGAAAGCACTTTTGTTAGATAATAATAGATTTTATATAATTTCAGGGATTGATTTTCAGTCTTGTTTTAAACAAGATATATAATAAGAAATTACCTAAAATTAAAAAAAATCTGATAATTTTCTCAAATAGTAAATATAGATACATACAGTTATAAACAGCAATTTAGTATATAAACTTATGTTTAAATGCCAGTGTGAAGAAATAACACAAAAATCTGTATCACTCACTCTTTCTATCACCCACCCTTTCTAAGGAGCTAAACACACCATCAAATTCAGGGGGAAAACTGTTCAGTTTTAAGGAAATTCATTATAATAACTCTCCTAATCCAGATACTGAATTTAATAAAACAAGAGATTAAGTAGGATTTTTATTAAAAAAACAAAAACAAGCCAGAAAATAATACTTTGTGTAAAATATAAAATCAGTTACAGATTGAAAATTGTGAGATATGCACAGCAAGGATTGTGACAATAAGGATTAAAAATTACCCAGAAGGCTTCATATGAGTGAACAAGTGCAAAATAAGGTAAACTGGTTTACATAAAAAGACATAGATTTCAATGAAGCTTAAGCAATAGTCCCATTTGATGTCCTCACTGGAAGCCTCTGAAGTCATGGTGGTTTCCAGCTTCAGCTGGGTTTGTATCAGAACCCAGCAGTCACTGGACTTCAAAGAATACTCACAGTTCCTTTTGTAAGCTCCCTTTGCCTCAAGAATAGAAGGAAGCTGGTGAAATTCAAAGACCAGCATGTGTGATGAAGGATTTATCAGTAGATATTAAAATATTCAAAATATCTATTTTCTGAAAATATGGTGAACACTGGGGACAGATGCAAGAATCTATACATGCAGACAAATCAGCTGCAATTTAGAAAAGGAAGTGTTACCTCAATTCAAAGCTAAATATATATTTAAAGGAAAAATAATAGGAAATAATCCCCTCCTTCAAATCTTGTACATGCTACAATTTTCTTCTCAAGTGAAGTTTGCATTCACTTACAAGCAGTTTGCATACAGGAACAAAAATCCTTTTTCCAGCACAGACATGAACTGTAGTTCTTGGTAAGGCTTAGGTGCAAGATCTAAATAACCAGGAGTTATTTAATGTTATAATTTATACATATTGAAAGTCCACACCTTACTTTTCTAGCAGAAAGTCATAAATGCAGGTTCACTCTCTGGAAAAGTTTCATGCTTACTGTATTTTTGGCACTCTTTTCTGTTTTTTCGGTTTGGCTCTTTTCCTCTTTAGTGCTATCAGTAGCATCACAATGAAAAGTAAATCAGTTGTCAGCAACTGCTTTCTTACAGAGTTCCAACTTGGCATAAAACACACTACTTCACATCATCCTCTCACAAAGTAACATTTTTGCCCTCACAGGATGAAAAAAAATGAAAATATAATCTATCTTTAAGATTGTTTGTGAAATGCTGGCATTTTCAAGGAATCTTTTGGGATTTTCTCAGCTTTTTCCAAAATAGAAAAGCTTGGAAAACAAAAGACCATAAAACGGAGGAGGAACTGTTCTAAGGTTTCTTCTCTCTTTCTGTCTAATCTTTGAATGGTTTCTGAGAAAAACACTTATATATATTAAAAAGAGACAGTCTTGTTCTGGAGCTTACTCCTGATTTTCTGTTTATTAAAAACATGGAGCATCTCAGATCAGCAGTTTTATTGGAGTGAATGTACAAAAACCATTTTGTGCTACAGCCTCCTATCCTGAATATAATACAGTTTTCTTTGGGATTTTTTGCTGGTTTTATATGTGTAGAAACTTAAACAATGCAGATAAGGATTTCTGTGTGAGAAAACATTTTGAGATATTACCTACAAGAACGAAAGAATTAAATTTAATTCTTAGGTGTTTTCTAAGATATTCTTCTAAAGAAAATAAATATCAACTTATAGCCTGGAAAGTGAAATTCATTCACTGTTTTTGTTCTTTGTGTTGTATTAAACACAGTAGTTCAATGATAAACTTGCAAGTTTCAAGAAATAATAGATTTAAAATACTTTGATTACTGATATGAATTTTTGCCTGCCTATACTGTCATTGCCATTTAATTGTTATTCTTTACACTAGTCTCCCAAAACAACAACAAGACTGTAGCAAATTATGTCAGTTTTCTCTGGTTCTGGTAATTTCAGTAGAGAGAAGTGAATAATGACAATGGTTTAGCTTCTCTGCTAAACAATGGTCGTTTCAGGAATTCACTGAAGACATGTACATGCAAACAATTTTCTGTTTGTCCTTTATTTTTTCTAGAGATTTTAAGTAATTTCCTAGTTTATGAGTCCTGAGGGTCTCCTTATGAAAAGTAGTAATCCTTAGAAAAATCAATATTTCTTACCTGGAATTTCTTCTGAAGTTTAAGAACTCAAAGCTAATACTTGGACATTCTTATCTAGAGTATGCTTGTCTGTCTATCCTAAAAAAAAGTGTGTCTCTCTCATGTGTTTTAATTGTAGAGCTTCTAAATGTATTCACACATGAAATAGTTTCATTTGCAGGCACAACAACAGTAATTTAGCAAAATCTTGTAACTGTTCCATGTGTTTAGCTGTGGTACTAGGAAAAGGCCTTTTATGAAGTCGTTTTGAAAAATAAGTGTGAAGGAAGTGGGACAGACCTCTAGAATTTAGAATTTTTTGCTTGCTTTGCACAATTTCCATTTAATGGAAATATACTTGCCAGTTTCACATATATTTTAAATCTTTCACAGTTATTGCTGTGTTTGGGTACAAGATAGAAAAGCCTGATAAACTGCGAAGCCACTAGCATCTATTATAATTCAACAGCAGAAGCAGAAAGATTAACATGTGCATAAATAATCTGAAGTAAGAACACTACATACATTGAGAAAGTAAAATATTTTTCAGTTTTTCCATAGGGGAAAAAAGGGAGAATTTGACAATATGTTTACTTTAATGTGTAACAGCTAAAAGGAAGGCTTCTACTAAGAAACAGACAATTTTGTTGCAAAATTTTAACTATAAGAAAAAAAACCCAACCCCAACCAAAAAAAACTTAGTCCAAACCAATTTAAGTAATCATGGAAATAGGGTACTGTCCTATGCTATCTAAGTATTTAAGATCTATATGCTTTCACAATGCAATTTATGATTAAACTCAGTAAGAAGTCACTTTAGCAACAGGACTGCACTAAAGGAGAAATAATCAGATTCAAATATTATTAAAAAAAAGAAAAAAAGAAATTGTTTCAAGTGTATTATGTCTTCAATAAGTGCTGGCTTAAAGTGAATGTCAAACTACAAATCTATCTGAGTAACTATTTAGATTTAAATTTTACAGAATAAATTCAGGCCATTATGTAGCTCCAAAGTCTAAACACCTAAATTTAGCTCACAACATATGAGATAGGTGTCTAAGTTCCCATGATAGAAAGTAACATTTAAGCCAGGATTAAATTCATGAAAAAGAGCTTCCAATCACAACTGAAATGTCCAGGACATTGAGTATATTCACATACTATTCAGAGCAATATTTTTTAAAGTTTTTCTTCAGGTATTTGTGTAGATTAGGCAGATGAAATTAAAACATCAAGGCATATATATGATAAAATTGATAGGAGGAATCAGGTTAAATGAAGTATTCCCTTAGTCTGTCTGCAATAAATAATATCAGCTGAAAATTGAGAAATTACAGGGAGAAAAGCATGCTAAAGGAAACTAGAGGTTCCTAATGAAGTACACCTATCACCAGAACTATTTGAATGGCATATAAGATGGTTGACTCATTGACTTATTCTATGCCTCCATAGTACTTTGGAACACTAGAATAGAGAATAAAATTCTGAAGACCAAAATGAACTTGGGATTTAAAATTTAGAATAATAGAAAAAATCTATGGAAGAACTCTTATGTTCCAGTTGTTTCATCGTTGACTGTTAATCATTTTCAATTGCAGAAGCTGATGGATCCTAAATTTATTGAAATGTTTTGGCTCAATACACTATTTTGTCTGATGGAAGATGATTTTTAGCACAGTACTCTAAGAATAAATTTATCTCTTTTGAGGATATCAGAAAAAAATCTAGGTTGTTGAAAGAATATATGTGTTCATATCAACATATATGTGAATTCCAGGGAACATTATTCACCCATGGCAGTTCATAGGGCATTTCTCTAATACCAATAAGTGACAAAAATAAACTAGTTCCTGTTTTGTCTAATCAGGTTTTGTAACCAGCAGATCATTTTGTTGCAATATCTCTATGAGTACTGCACTGGAATTATCTGTGGATTTATAGATATTTTATTCTATTGAATATTTTTCTTGTTGAGGTTTTTGTTTGGTTGGTTAGTTGTTGGTTCTTTTATGGTTTTTGGGCTGCTCTTTTGTATGGCAGCAATCTTTTGTTACGGTCTCCACTAAAGTGTATGTTCTGGTTAAGGCATGCAGTTAGGAAAGATAAAACTGCAGATATTGTCCCAGTAGTTAGTGTTCAAAAGAGATGGAAATCAAAGTGTAAGAAAGCCCAGGCAATAAAAGAACTAGGCAATAATCAGACATAGAAAAAATCCATCCAAGAAAAGTGAAGAAAGGAAGAAATTATGGCAGCTATTCCAAAAATAATGTATCCTTCAAAAATAATGGAGAGCTTGGAAATTATAATAAAGGTAATATGCAGATTATGCTTACATTTACCATAGGCCCTTTTTCTGCAGATTCCATTGGCATGTCAGAAGCAGAAAAGAGACTCCATATGTTGGTGTGATCTAACAGTATACGTTAGATGAAATGTGCCTTTGATTTGACAAAATGTAATGGTCATTCTGTCATGTGCTACTAACTTCGGCACTTTTTTGTCTTCAGGAAATAGATGGACCTCCCTGTGGCACCTGAGCTGAATTACCAGCAATCTAGATTGAACAGTAATTTTGTACCAAAAAGAATTAGCAGCCTAGAAAAGCAGTTGAGCCCGGCAGATAACTTAGGTCCTAGAAATTTTAGCAATGACAAAACTTCTTATTTTAAACTTACAAAACTTTGGGAGGATGAAGGGGAATTTGTATGACTTCGCGCTTGTGAATTTGTACAACTTTGCTCTTGTGTATGACTTCACTCACAGAAACTGTGCTTCCATCCTTAGGTTAAAGGTATATCTTAGATTTCAATATAAATCTACATTTATCTCCTTGAAAAACTTACTCCATGTACTTTGAGAGTAAGAGAAGTTGCTGTCTTACCAAACCAAATTGCAAGAGAGAGATTTCTTCCCCTATGTCTCATCAGATGGGAAACCACTTTAGAAAACTACTTTCAAAATACCTCTTGGTATTCTATTTGAATATTTCACTATATTTTATTTCAGTGAGCATTTACTAAAATCTAATATTTGACAGTGTTAGGTATTAGTACCGAATTAAAAATATAAATAACATAAAGCATTCAGTGCTTCTCACACAACAGTAATTCTAAATTCCATATTAAATTAGCTATTATGGTTCCCATGTCAATTTAATTTCACATTCTGGGTTAAGCAGGACTGGGAGTTGGATCTGTTACCCTTAATGGATCTGATTTTGGTCAACTAAGAAAAAGCCACATAACTATTAAGGAACTGATGTTCAACTGCTGCAGAGAAGGAGTGAAAGCACAGAATAAGAGAAGGGCAGTGGAACAGCATTTCTTTCTTGGAACTTGGTGCAATGAGGGCTGAATTCAGCCTCCACTCCTCTTTTGACTGCAGAAACAACATTCAGCCTTGATCTTCCAGTTGTCTCTGACTCTGATTAGGAATGGACAGTGGCAGGAGATGGCAATCATATTGAATAATCCTGTTATTACTGGCAGCTGAACTACATCTCCTGTGTACTCCTTATTCCCTCTGGCAACTTAGATACGTGGGAATAATTCAGTGGATATGGGAGTGAATAGTGGAGGTCATAATGTAGTGCAGATGTATGTCCCAGAAACACAGCCTTCCACAAGTATTTAGGAGATATGCTTGTACTAGTTCTTCAAATTGTGGCTCTAACCTCTCCTGAAGTGCAAGTACAGACTTCACTATTATAAGGCAACTTGCATAGGACTCATTTAGCACTGCAATTTATGAAATTAAATTTTATTTAACTAATGTTTGGGCCCTCTGATAGGGGAATGCCTCTCTGATTGGGGAATAATTCACCCAGAGACCCAAGATAAACCTGATCAGTGCATGGGCCAGACCTTGGGATATTCTAGAAGCAGTAGCTAGTTTACAAGGACTCCTTCAACAGAGCAGCCATGATTTGGCCACGAGGATTTATTTATATAGCTTCTGTTTGTGTAGTCACCTTATTGAACATGTAAAACATTGGATTAAGCCATAACAGGGCTAAATTATTAGAACATGAGCTAGCCACAGAGGTTAATGAAAATGTAATTAGTACTGGTTGTGCTACATGCAGCTGAAAAGAGGGTCATAAATCCTATTAATCCTTCTTAGTTCAGGAATTATTGACCTGAAATACCATAATGGGTATGGTCTGAAATGTCAGTGAAGTGCATGTTGACGATACGTTACTGATCTTCATCTGTTTCATTTTGAAAATCAGGATGGGAAAACTGAAGTAGTTTTGCAGCATCATTGTGGTGCAGTATGATCGTGATGCAGTGATGAAGCAAAGGAAGTGGTAAACAATGAATGTTTAATAATCATTCTGTAAAGCCTTGCATGTGATTCATAAACTGAGCTGTAGATAAATATCATGCCTATCATTCATTACAGGCATCCATTTTAAAGATATCTTATATAGTTCTGTAGTATAATATGAAATGAGTAATACCTTTTTAATAACTTATCTCTCATACCCAAAAAAGAAAAAAAAAAACAACAAAAAAAACCCAAAAAAACCAAACCCCAGTAGCCCGTGTCATGAAATATGAGCCTGCTAGGTATATCTAAAGACATTTCCCATGCCTAGTTATGGGATTAGAAATGGACAAAGAGTAATGCTTAGCTAAAAATTTTCAAATAAAAAAAGAAAAATTGCAAATAAAAATAAAACCAAAACCAAGTCACACCAATGTAACTCTATCTTTAATTGCATATGAATTAAAAGTTAAATATATTAGTGTGAATTAATAGTTAAATATATTAGTACCCGCAGGCTTCCTACATGCCTGGTTCACAGTTCAAGAACATTAAGACTTCTCTTTCTTTAGATTTCTTCTGACTGCATGCACTGTTTCTGGGTTTGATTTTTTTTTTTTTTTAAATTGTCTCCCTTATCGTTCACTATCAGCTAATCTGAGAAGGCTAATCCATTGTAAAGGCTAATTTAGGCACTACACTAGTATTCATTAGAAGCAATTCACTAGTATTCATTAGAAGCAATTATAGAAAAAATTTGGTGTAACTGAAAATAATTATTTTGAATCCACTCTTTTGTAGGTGTCCTAAGCAGTAGTGATTCTCCTTAGCTGGATCCCAGAGAAAAGAAAAATCTCTAATGTGAAGCAATGTGCCCCTTCGGAACTTCATGCATTTTTAAGAGGATTTCAGGTTTGCTTGGGTCAACTACTTTAGCTATTTTACACAATTTATGAAACTTTGTCTCATTCCTAGAGATAGATAATTGTCTCCCCAAAAACATCAGCTATGTTTTTAAGATATCAAAAATTACAATGTCATTATTGGATTTGCAGAAATTACATTAAGAAATTCATTAGACAATGCATTCAACTAACACATTGAAACACCAGTGTATTGTTCTTGTGCCTTTAAGGGTATTTGGTTGTTGTGCTCAGCCCTAGGGGAAAATAAATAGTTAGTGAATAAAATCGCCCCTATGAAATTTAATAAAATGTTAAACATATCCCCAGACAGTAATGAACTGTTAAGCTAAAAGTTAATGTCCTGCTGTATTGCACTGCTCAGCAGGACAAGAGCAGTACTCTGGTATGACAAACTGCAGCAAAATAGAGCACCATACACACTAGAAGCTTCTCCTTTTCCCAGACTCTTATCCTTGGCTTTTTTTGGAATAAATAATGAAATAATAACTCAAATCATTCTTTCACATGTGGGTCATATGAAATTGATATAATGAGCAAAACAAATGCATCAACTCCTTTTCATGCCTGCATCCTCACTGCAGATAAGAATTCTCAGGAATGTACATTCCCCTAAGCCAAAGCGAATTTTAGAATGAAATTTATAATTTAGAATGAAGATTACAACATTTCTCTTGTTACAAAGGACAAGTTTTATCTTCTTATAATTGTAAAAAACCACACCACATAATTCCAGAAATCATTCTGCACACCAAGTCTTGGT
The DNA here is from genome assembly GCA_013397195.1 of Hylia prasina. Taxonomy (NCBI): domain Eukaryota; kingdom Metazoa; phylum Chordata; class Aves; order Passeriformes; family Sylviidae; genus Hylia; species Hylia prasina. The sequence goes on along the minus strand of VYXD01003420.1, from coordinate 781,825 downwards.
TAAGTAGAGGAGAATAAGAAATTTACATAGTTTTAGAGTAGTGGATGTTGACTCTACTTGGAAAATTGATGGTCTTAAAAATATTAACCAGTGCTTTCATTCTTGACTCTATAACTGGTCTTTTATGGAAAAAATGATCCCCTGTCATGTTTGAAAGCTAGACCCTTGTTCAGCCGAAAGTTGCAATATGCTACTGTTCACTTGAAAAGAAAAGAAAAAATGTAGTGTTTTTAATTGTTTTTAAGCCACTAAAAAAATAAATAAATTTATCAAGGAGAAACATAGAAGTGTTTTGGTGAGAGGGAAAATACAGGGTATTCAAAAATATCTTGAGAGAAATCTTGAGTAATTACCTTACAGGTTTGCATGGGTTCCATGCATCCTAGCAGAGTTCCAAGGGAGCAGAGGACCTGCACATGTAAATGCAGCTGCAGGATTGAGTCTTTCTGACAAGGAGTTTATCTTTATTCCTACTGTAGTTCAGCACAGTCCTACCATGCCTGAAGAAAATTATGTTGGTAAGACATAGAAAAAGGAAATACATGAATGTGGCAGAACCTGACACAATGCTTTTCAAACATAAAACCATCAACTTAATTAAACTAGTTCTCAGTGTAAAATTAGTGTAAGCTCAAAAACACTTAGTGTAAGAAAACCAAGTATCTCATGTTTTATTAATAAATTATATTTATAATTCATCTTTTCTTTCTATTTTACATTATAATTCTAATGGTAAACTTGTGGAAATTACCTTCTAAATGGGAATTTTATATTCAATATCTCTGTTGTCTTAAGCAGTCTTTTCTCTAACAAATGATAATAATACTTTTATAAGTTTTTAAGTTTATCATATGATAAAATTATGATTTACTTATTGTTTAGATAATGCACTTTAAAAATGAAAAAAAAAAAGGTACAGAATTAATTCCTTCAGAATTGAACTTTATGCCTGAGTGAGCTTCTAAAATTTTGAAGACAGCTTTAATGGTCTTGTTAAATCATCCCTACCCAAAATAAATTCTAGGTGAGTTCACAATATTTCACTTTGTCAGAGAACAGTTTCAATATATAGTGAAATATAATTAACTCTCTTAACAAAAAATTGTGCTAAGATCCACTTTACAATACAGATGGCTTAAGACTTCTGAAAAAAAATTTCTTCACAGAATGGGCGGTGGGCTTATTCTAAATTTTGATAAGGTTTGAGGGTTTGAATGCATGTAAGTTTCTTTTTTCTCCCCAGATTTGCTCCTTCAGGTCCATTTCTTTCCTGTGCTGGAACCCCAGAGCTGGATGCAGCCCTGCAGGTGGGGTCTCACCAGGGCAGAGCAGAGGGGCAGAATCCCCTCCCTGGCCCTGCTGCCCACCCTGCTTTGGATGCAGCCCAGGACACGTTTGGCTCTCTGGGCTGGGAGTGCCCATGGCTGGGGCATGTCCAGCCTCTCACCCACCAGCACCCCCAAGCCCTTTTCAGCAGGGCTGCTCTCCATCTGCTCTTTCCCCAGCCAGTGTTGATACCAGGTCTTAGCCTGACCCATTGTGCAGCACTTGGCCTTGTTAAACGTCTTGAAAAGCCCATTTCTTGGACTTGTCCAGGTCCTCCCGGATGGGTATCCCATTCTTTAGGTGTGTCAAACTCACCACTCAGCTTCACATCATCAACAAACCTGCTGAGGGTGCACTTGATTTCACTGTCACTGTCATTGATGAAGGCATTGAACATTGCTGTTCTCCATACACCTGAGGGATACTACTGTCCACCAACATCCTTTGGTACAAGAAGCCCTTGAGCTTACTCTCTGATGCAACCACATGAAGATTCAACCAAGTGTTCTGAGTTACCACTAATGAGTTAATGGTGGTTTCTTATAGACGTAAAATGGAAGAGGCAACTGTGAATGGAGACAAACATTGCAGTATATATAATGTGTCATATAAAATCCCCAGGCAGCTAGAAATTGTGTTCTATTATTTCCCTATACTCATTACAAGAACAGTTTTCTGAGCTGGAAGAAAGGTGAGGAAACACCTGCTGATTAGTACTGAGTTTTGGTCTTGGGGTTATTTCCTGTCATGTAGTTGGTTTCTGCATGGGTTGTTTTTTTTTCCCCTTTCTTATTTTAAATTATAAACTAAAAGATTCATTCTTAAAGAGATATTTTAATTCAACTTTGGAGTGTTTGTATACATGCATATACACAGACACACGCATATGTGAGTTGTAGATATGTGAAATAAAAATATATCTATGTGTGGATACATGTAATAACAGGTTACAATGAACTGGTTCACAAAATCACAGATCATCCAGTGTCGGAAGAGACCCATCAGAACCATGGAGTCCAACTCCTGACCCTGTGCAGGACATCCCCAAAAAACACATCATGTGCCTAAGAGCACTGTCCAAATACTTCTTGAATTCTGCCAGGCGTGTTGTGCGTGACCACTTGTAAGAGCCTGCTAATAGGAGGAAATCTTCAAAAGGAGCTTCCTCGTTATGTCTGCTTATCATAATCACTCTTGAACGCCTGAAAACTACGTGTGGGATGGACTGTGCGTAGTCCGCCTTGAGACCCGTGAAAAGGAAGATGAAACTGTTGCAAAACGTGGAGCAGAAAGCGAGGGGCAGAATGCCTGACCTTTGCCTTTCCCCCCACCACCATGGCCTGCTGAGAGACATCCTGAGGGCTCCTGGAGCCGGCACCGCCCGCTTGGGGAGAACCCCCCGATGCTGCACCCCCGGACCGAAGTCCCGAGTGAGTTGTGGAACCCCGATCCCGCTCCCGCATCCCGCCGTGAGCGCACCCGAGGTTCGGCCGCAGCCACAGGGCACCGCACTTGTATCGCGGAGGATGGGCTGCTGCATCCCAGCCAAACTGCTCCCCAGATCGGAGAACTCAGATACGATGCTTCAAACAGAAAAAAAAAAGGCCAAAACTGCTCCACTCCTCCCACCCTGTCTCAGCAGCAACAAAAGTAGCACAGTATGTTGGTGACCTATCCTATACTTTTTAAAGTACTCTTAAATTTTTCT
>VYXD01003420.1:757159-778003 GCA_013397195.1 Hylia prasina | reverse complement strand
TATTAAATAAAAATATATCTTTTTTTTTTGTAACAACAGTTATTTTTTGGTTTCTTTTTTATCTTGGTTTTTGGGAATATTTTTAACCTTCTAAGGTGCTTCTGCTTTATTCACAGAGACTTAGTTTTCTTTGCTCTTCTGTGTTTAAACCAGTTCATAATACCACTTCCCTAGGGCCTCTTCCAGTGCCCAAACACCCTCTGCGTGAAGAACATTTTCCTGATACCCATCCTAAACCTCCCCTGACACAACTCAGAATGTTCCCTGGGGTCCTGTCACTGGTCACCAGACCCAAGAGATCGGTGCCAGCTGCTCCTGCCTCATGAGGAAGTTGCAGACTGCAATGAGGTGTGTCCCCTCAGTCTCCTCCAGACTGAACAGACCAAGTGACCTCAGCCACTCTTCATACGTCTTCCTTTCCGGACACTTCACCATCCTCATGGCCTTCCTTTGGTTATTCTCTAAGAGCTTAATACCTTTTTTTATGTTGTGGTGCATGAAGCTGCTCCCAGCACTTGAGGTGAGGCCGCCCCAGTGCAGAGCAGAGTGGGACAATCCCCTCTGTTGCCCAGCTGGTGATGCTGTGCCTGATGCACCCCGGCTCAGGGTTGGCCCTCCTGGCTGCCAGGGCACTCCTGACTCATGTTCAATTTTCCATTGAGCAGGACCTCCAGGTCCCTTCCTGCAGCATTTCTTTCCAGCATCTCATTCCCCAACACTGTACATCCATTGCTGCCTCATCTCAGGTGCAGAATCTAGCATTTTTCCTTGTTGAACTTCATATGGTTGGTGATTTCCCAGTTCACTAATTTGTCAAAGTCTCTCTGCAGGCAGTCTGGCTCCCTGTAACTGACAGACTCTATATAAGATGGTTATGATATACTTTGAATAATCCCCACATTTGATACAATATCTGTATTGGACAAGAAATGTGACAGTTGAGAGCATAGGGAAAGTGTTAATTTTCTTTGGTTAAACTTAAGGTTTCAGTGTCTGCTACACAGGAGTGCAAGTTGCAACCTAAACATATTTTGTTCTTAGTCTGTAATAAATGCCTGAGCAGGCAATTTTGTGTATATATAGTTTTCTCAATAGTGTTAGATAAAAGTTTACCCAGCCTATGTGGAATCCTCAAAAGTATGATCAGCAGATTCTGCAGTCACTTCTTTTTCAATACATTATGCAAACTCTTTGGAAAGGAGATTAGTTTCTTCCCAAATAGCAGTGAGATGTTGTTTCATTAAAACAAGTTAATGAATTACTGAAGCAGCATTTTGTGGGCAAAGTTTGAAAAGACTTTTTTCATACTATTAGCGATTACAGACTAATATCTAAAGTAGCTTCTCAGTTATGAAATGCTGACTTTCCACATTTCTTCCACAATCTATTAAAATACTGCAGATCTAAGTCATAGAAATGTCACCTCAATGGTAGCATTTCCAGAAAGTGAAGGTGAATTTGGATTATGCTCTAAACATATGAAATATAGGCCTAAGCCCTAAATATACTCAAGTTTTCAGGCTTAACTCCAGACAATACTAGAAAATATAGATCTATACTCAGCTCTTATCATTCAGAATAGGACAAAATTATTGTATTCATACATTCATATAAGGTTCCATTCAATTATCTTTCTTTTTTCCTTCTGACAATGTGTTTCTTTAGCTATCCAAGCTCTACTACTCAGTATCACTCTGAATCCAATCTCTGTTAGGCCTTTGAAAAGAAATCATTCAAACTGAAGTTATGCCACAAGCTTATTCTAAAGGCTGATTACACCCAGGGCTGCAATGATTACAAGACAGAGGTAGATATTGCTTTGAATTCTCTGGTCCTCTTCATGTGGAGTTGATTTGATACATTAATGTTTTGCCCTCCAGAGAGAATGGTCTGTAACTTTTTGGTGCTAAGACAAGATTTTACCTTGTATCACATACTACACATTGTGGAAGATCAGGACTTGCTGTGATCCAGGAGGCTGCTTTCATTTTAAGGACCAAATGCATTCCAGTTTTCTGTTAGTACAAAATTCTTGTTTGTCATAAGATATTATGTATCCTACACACAAGACTATTTATCTGTCTCGCTTAAATAATTGCATCAACTGGCTTTTATCTCCTAACTCCAGAGATAAGAACACATTCACTTTTAATTGTAAGTAAACCTTCATCCTTTCTGTAATTGTCAATTAGAAAGTACTATAACCACACACTACCAGAAACCAAGTATTCCATTAAATATACATCAGACAGACTAAAATATAGTTTTAAAGCTTCTAGAATCTACAGCAGTTTAAATTATATTTTGATAAAATATGTAGAGCACACATTTGTAGTTGGTAATTTACCTGCAAAATATTTGGAGAAATGTAAGTTTTTAACTATCTTCTCCATTACACTGATAAAACACCTTTACACTCTCAGTGGACTTATATTTTCTTCACAGAATACTGTGTCTTTTGGACGATGAAATATATATATTTATTTAAATTACATCTCTGCCTTAATTAGACTCCTTGACTATTAGAACACAATGCTTATATATTATTCATATAAGCAATATGAAAAATAAATAAATTCATCAATATCAATATATTGACATACATGATACTTGAGAAAAAAAGTTCCTTAAAAATAAAAAATATTCTTGCAGTGGTAAAATCTGTTATAACTGGGCATATCTCTTTATCTCTTCAATTAAGTTTAGATTTGAAGAGTAATGTCACAAGTTTGTGCATATCCCAGGATGTTTTCATATGACCTGGTGTGAACGAATTCTAAAGACCACTGCAGGATTCAGTGTACTGATGCAGAACTGCAATTTAAAGCAGTAGCAAGGTCATTAAGGGTTATTCGTCAATCTTCCCTAATGAGCTGCTCAGCCTTTTCAGCATTCATGTGTGTTGCTGCTGACACAGGTCTCCTAGATCATGGTTTGTCACAATTGCTAGTCTCACCTGACTTGAAATGTTTCAGCCATCTGTACACATTTCTCAGTTTCATGGCTTCAACCTTGTACAGTTTGCATATTCTTATAGTCTCTTTACTGCCTGAACTCTCACTCTGTAAAATTTCTTTCCTTACACTTTGCTGTATCTGATACAGTTATGTCCCTTGCAGTGCTCAGATCACTGGCCCTCAAACCACTGCTTTAGAGACCCTTGAGAGCTGAGAAGATATGCATGCAGAGTCCTGCAAATACTTATCTCTGAACACATTGAGAAGATTTGTCTCATTTTAATGTTAAAAGGCTTATGACACTCAAATCTTAATAGATCTGTTGGCAGCTAAATACCACAGTGCCACTTGTTCTCTCATTTCTCCCCCCTGCCTACTCCCTAGGCTGGATGGGGAGGAGAACTGGAAAAGGAAATAGTAAAACTCCTGGACTGAGAGAGGAAAAAAAATAATAATTAAGATAAATTAAACATAATAATAATAGCAATAGTTGTAATGAAAAGCAGAGTAGAGAGAAAGATATAAAATCCAGGACAAACAGGAGATGAACAATACAATTGGTCACTACCTGCTGACCAATACTCAGTCTCTGAGCCACAGTTGTCCCTGAGCTCTCTAAGTCCTCCAAGTTTATATGGTGAGCTTGCTGTCCTATGGTATGGAATATTCCTTAGGCCAGTTCCAGTCAGCTGTCCTGGCTATGGTCCCTTACAGCTTCTTGTGCCCCTGATCAGTGGCAGAGCATAGGAAACTTAAAAAGTCCTTGGCTGAGGGTAAACACTACTGAGTGACCACTGAAACACCAGTGTGTTATCAACATCCTTCTCCTACCGAATCCCAGACTCAGCACTGTACAGGCTACTAAGAAGAAGAGAATGAACTCTATCCCAGGCCAAACAAGGGCACATGATTGAGCTGAGTGACCCATGGTGCAGTTGCCCCTTATTGCTATAAATCTATTTTATGCAAATTGACCATCACAACCACTCTAAATTAAAACTAATATTAACAAGGAACACATGCCAAATTGTTAATCAACTTTTTTTTGGATGGGTAAAAGTATCAAGAGGTTGCTAGAAACCAAGTAATAAAACTAAAGAAAATAGTTTTTCTGGAACCACAGAAACTGAAACAAAATAAATTAATGAAGAAAAAAAATGCAATATACAAAAGAGATAAATAAATAAACCTGAACCAAACAAAATATGCCAATTACTGCCTCAAGAAGAGAAAAAAATACATTGAAGAGAAAGATTTCTGGACCTTGATTTGTTTCAAATTTTCACTCAAAAAGTAGGAAAGGGAGAGAGGAAGAAGAAAACTTCTAAAAGGCGCTGGAGACCGAGGAGCTGATGTTACAGATTACGTGTCAGTTCATATATTTCCTTTTTTTTTTTACTATTGGTGTAATACATAGAGACTAGCACGATTTTAATTTTATTAGTGAAAATAGAACAGATTTTATATTTCCCTGGTGAAATGTATCAATTAAAAAAAAAAAAAGAATAAAGAACTTGAATCCTAACATTCCTCACCCAGCTCCAACTGTTAAAATCTTGCGACCAAGGTACCCATAACTCAGATATTTGTATGTGCTTCCACAGATGTATACTGGTTTTATTGGTATGCTTTCCCTTAATAGTATAATCTAAATGCATTTTACTTGATAAGTTTTTATGCAGATCTTACAACACATTTTTCTACCACATGTTGGAACATTTGCGCAAAAAAAAATCCCATCTTTATGTTTGAAATTTATGGGAACACAATTAAAATGAGAGGGGTCCAAAGGTATCAAGATAATTACATTTTTCTAATCTTACTAAACAAGATAAATTACCTGCAGGCCCTCTTATAAAAGATGAAATCTTCATAATAAGTGAATTAATCAAGCAGCAGCTTGCTACTGCACATGCATTTATAACAGGAATGATTCAAAGACTTATTTTATGGGGAAATTAATGGAAACAGGCTTTTCATTCTTCTGCACCAATTGAAAACCTCAGCAACCAGCTGCCCACTTGTCAAGAAAACAGAAAGAAGCTGGAAACAAAGATAAATAAAAACACCTTTTTCCTGGCACTTTTGAAGAGAAAAAGCAGCTCTCATTTACAGCAGCCATCTGTTTGTTATTTAATATGGGTGAATTACATGCTGTAATGAGTTTGTTTCTGCATCACTCAGTGCAATGGAACACAAGTTCACTCTCATAATGTGCAGCAGTTTTTAAAAGCTAATCATTTAATTGGACACAATAGTCAATGACAAATGGAGATGTAAAAACTCAGCCAGCTGTAGAGTGAATATGTAATCATTGTGAAATCATATTATTTTACATGCATGAAGACTCTCTAGTAGTGGCTCATGTTGGTCAGCACTAACGGTTGAAGAATGGAAGAAACATGATGAAAAGCAGCATTTCAAAACCATTCTTAATATAATTGGGATATATTCAGGCACATGCAGTATCTGTCATTAAGTTTTGGTACTTTACCATGTCCAAATCGTTTAGTGGACTCTCCCAATTTTGGTTTACATTTGCTTTCAACATTTATGGTTCAATAGGCATCATCTACAGTTTGTTGGGAGTCATCTGACTAGTTCTCTTCAGACTGCCTTATAGTTCCCACTGACTTGCTGCTTGCTTTATTTATAATGCTACACTGAAATAAATACAGAAAAGTGGAAGAAATTAATCTCAGGGGCAAAAATGGATTCAGGTAATCTAGACTTTTGTTTAGAAGGTTTCTATCTTGTGGTAAGGGATTTATTTGTTTTCAGAACTTTTTGAGGAAGCAAAGAAATATTTTTTCTTTGGATGCGTCATAGATGCAGCCAGTCTGTGAGCTTTAGCCCGATTCAGTAGAATGTAACCTTTTCCTGATGTACTAAATTTATGAATTCTTCACTTCTGAAGACTGAATAAGCATAATATTTTGGCTTCAAAATAGAGCAAGAAAAGCAAATTTAATGCTGGTGCATACCTCTGGATGAGGCAGGACAAATTTCTTTTTTTTAACTATTAAGAGAAGCCATCTTGAACAAGCATTGAATTTTTATTAAAAGATTTAAATTTCTAAAGAGATTAGATGGATCAAAACAGCTTTCTGATAACATTTTTGAATGTGTACTGCTATCCAGTATCTCATTGTTGCATAATGGCCTGTATACTGTAAGGTAATATAAACAGATATATTCAATAAGTTTTAAAATATGAAGAGGTAAGAAGTGAGAAACAATACTCATATGTAAAGTTGAAGCAATTCAGTTTATTTCCTCCCTCAATATATTAAGGAGTTCAAGACGGAGGAAAAATCCCTCAAAGAATGAAGAAATATCACCTCAGCAGCTTAGGGAGAGGGTACTGAAAAAAACAGTGGTTTAAGTACCTAGGAAACAAGGGACAACATGAAACTACAGAGTAGAAGAGTGACATATCTCCTTAGATATAGAGAAAATGTGGAAAAACAGCTTACTCATGCCAAAAACATCTCCTCAAGACATACAATAAAGAGAAATACAAATAATGCAAATTGCAAAAGTTTTTGAAGTACACATTACAAACACAATTAGTAGGGAGGAAATGTCATATGGTTCCTAGTGGATGACCAAAAAGGTGGAAAGCAGAGTATGTTACCAAGTATTTTCTAATACAAGATATGGAACTCATTCTAACAAGACCCAAACATGTTAAACTTATTAATGGTGCACACAGGGTGGAAGGCAGAATCACTTGGGCAGAGCAAGTACCTGTTAGAATTGCAGTGTTGGAAGAAAAGTTGAATCTGTCGTAAGCTCCCATGTGGCTGACTTTCTTTCTTTAAAGACAGCAAGAAGTTCTTCACCTGATGCAGACAAGCTGGACAGTTACACCACTTCTCCCCCATCTACTGAAACCTGATGCAGTGCTACTTGTCTTCTGCTGCTTCTAAAGCTCAATCCCTTCATCTGTAATCCTATTGTCTCCAGCAGCAGCAGTAACAAGAGCCTAAACATAACACTTTTAGTAGAGGGTGGATGGAGCATAAAAGTAAGTTGTATCTGTATAAAAGGAATATGGGTTTGAAGTCTAATGTGGAAGGAGAAGAGTGATTGCTTGAATATAGGGTGAAGATATGAATCTACAGGTGTTGTGTTCTCCCCAGCTCTAGAGAGAAACTACGAAAACCATATTCATAAGAGCAAAATGACCAGTTTTAGAAAACTAATGTCCCTCATGTTTTGGGTTTAATTCTAGATTCCAAATTCTGAAGAAATAGGTGATGAAATCAACAGAAATCTTAATGACCATTTTTTTCTTACAGGAGAAATAAAGTGGTAACACGGTGTTATCTGAGCTGATGCTCTCACTCACTCCACAATGATACCAAGTCTGTGTATTACTTAGAAGGTTTACCTGAATGTTGAAACACACAGAATTTAATTACGTGTTTCTTGAGAATCATTTCAGGAAAAAAAACACCAACACCAATCCCAGTAGAAAAATTCTTAACAAGAGGAATACCAACAATTCTATTAGGACTGCCCATTTTAGTTTCAAGGAATATCGTTTATTAGAGAAATTATATGGAATCACAGTTCATCAAATATGGATGGCAAGCTATTTGAATGTGATGAATAAATGTAAATGGTGGCAGATATCACTAGGTCTTATTTTATATTGACAGAACAGAAATGCAAGTGAACGTACATGGTTTTTCAAATGAAATTGGCAGTAATAAAATTGTGTTACTCAAGTTATGACTTTGTATCATTGTGTCCTTACTTCATCTTGTTCAGACAGCCATGTAAGACTATTAGAACAATGCCCATTTTTCATAGGACAATGTATTTCAGCAGATTAACTTAGACTTTATCAGATAAATTTAATCTTTGAACTTTTTCTGAGAATTTCATGCTGAAGAAAATATGCTATAAAAAGATTGTCAAATTAAAAATTATATCTATTAACTTCCCCATTTCTTTTAAAATAATTTTCAAATCAAAACACATACTTTTACATAATTGTGCTTTGAATTTTTGAACTCTCCTTCTCTCCAATTTCCCCTCTTTTTTCTGTCACTTCTGTATCGACGAGAAGTTACTAAATAAGGTGCTTTACTCCCACATACTTCCTAACTTCTGCTGGTAGCTATTATATTTGATATTGAAGAATGTAAAACAAAGAAGTTAATCTTCCCTGAAGAGCAATCTTAGAACACCAAGATGTACGAAGTCTCTGTAAGTTGGCAAGAGCTGAGCACCAATGAGCCTCAAATATTTCAGTGATCTCCATCACAAACCTAAATAGGTTCTCTTGAGGTAATAAATGGTATCAAGATTTCCTCACAAATCCTGATGGAAATCTTGCACATTAACAATAGAGATTCCTCTACTTTTTGATTGTACACACTTTGAGAATCAGTGGCCATGACTGCCAGTCACTTCCTGACTGGCATTTGTAGGTGATATAGCAGACAGAAATGTTTTGTCAAAGCTGTGCAGAGATGCTTGTGAACCTCTGCCCTCACTGAAACTGACTTGAATCTATCATCTAAATAAAGAAGCTTTTATTTTCTGTCTCTGTTACTCAACCTTAACATAGATATACGAGGAGAATGATGAGTACAGAGATATACAAAGACTGTTCCATTTCTGAAGCTTCAGGTATAGGTCAGTGGTGGGTAGCACAGCCTTTGTATAATCATCAGATTAGACCATTGTACTCTTGGGTGCAATTCAATGCAGTTCTAAGGAGTGGTGAGACATGAGCTAATCTTGGTGCTAATTTCTGACACCTGATATTGTTTAAGTGGCTTGATTTATACTCATGACAAAAATATCTTTAAAACTTTACAACACTTTTAAAATGTTTGTGAATACACTCATGTGCTCTTGAGGAAAGTAAAAAGAATGGAGAGAGCTGGTGAAACAAGAATTCTTTGCACAGGTTGATTCACTGGGAAGAGAAAACCAAAAACATAGCCAAAATATAGTCTGCAAAAGTGGAAGCATCTATTAATTACTAGAATATGGAGTCATTTTCCCTCTAGGCAGTTTAACATGCATCCAAGTATTGTAAGTGATCCACTATATGTTTTTTTAAAACCTCCTGGAAATTTATTTCTTACTACCAAATGTGGTCATTGGCAATGAAAACACTGACATCACAAATAGGGGCTTTTTAACAGTCGCTGAGTGATTAGTGCTCATCATTACTATATGCTGCTTAAGATTTGCCCAAATATTCCAAGTTTTAAAAGACAGAGGCTTTTAAAGTGGATGCTGTAAGTATAAATGAGAAATTCCTTCTTCCTGGGTGCCTGAAAGCTAATTAANTTTTTTTTTTTTTTAATACTATTAATCTGAGACCAGGACTGAAACCAAAACTTTTAGAAGCCAAGCCATGCTTCAGAAAATGGGCACTAGCTCATTCATTCCAAGACCTGTTGAGGTAGGTTTTATCAAATAAAGCTGGGAGTTTAACTTTTAGGCACTAACATCTTGACGGTTTATGCTAAGTCTTGTATTTCTAGTCAGTGAAGATGAACTTACACAACTAAGGAGTGATTTATCTTGACCCAATGTAAACATCTAAAATGAGTCAGCAGAATTAACCCCAAAAGTGCCTGTTTCTGTAGCTCACTTATAAAAACAATTTAGACTAACTTAGAGTCAGATGTATCTCCTGTAGATATTTCAAGCTATTTTAGAGAAATTCACACCATAGAAATTATATACCCCAGCTCTAACTTTGCAATAGTGTTAAAATCACTCAACTAAATTGACAAACAAGTGCAGATCTTTTCCTAATCAGTGTGGATTTAAGTTCAAATTGTAAATCTTCATTGTCAGTCTAGAAATAGATTATTTGAATTAAATGCAAGGAACTTTCTCCATTTCTCCACATTCTCTACTTTTTTTTTACCAGCTATGTGTCTAAGATGTAAGTATTCATTCTATCAAATGGAAGGAGTTAGAGCAAGCAAGTTTTGTAGGTTAGTGAGGAGTACATTAGGCTAGAATGATAAGAAACTTGAAACTTGATCTTCCAATCTTATCATAGTTCTTCTTTTACCCCAAAATGCAAAATACAAACAGCTCCTTTATAGATCTGGGCCTTAAAATTAAAACCTGAACAAGCTGTGACAGGCAAGTCCCAATACAATGGTGAAAAAGACACAGTGATGGGTATCCAAGCTTTTGCAGTCCCCAAAGGTTTATTGTCATTGAAATAATTTTTTCAGTCTTGAGAAAATAAGATACTGATGAATCACGAACAGGAAGCTTGTCTAGAAAGACCACTGTTTCTTAAGTCTTGTTTGAGCAACAACAAAAATAAATCAGAAGCGAGTTTTATGTATGTATTAAAATATGTATCATGTTATATTACAGTTGATGTTATTGCTTATTATGAATCTGTAAAAAACAGAGCAAGCCTGTTCTAGATAAGTCAGTAGTAATGTTTTATGATATTTGAGCTGACATTTTGCAGGCACCACAGATTCAATTAGATTACCTATTTCATATCTTTTGAAAATTGTAAACATTTGCTCAAAATGTGCTCTATATATTGTGCATTATATGACATGAGGTTTCCTTTTAAATTCTGGTAAAATTCTAAACAAATGAGGTCCTTTGTTTAGACAACAGTATGTGCTGCCTATAAACTTTCATGCCACCTGCATGAATCTGAGAGCAGAATTCATAATGACATGGACACTGCCTAATCTAGGGTAAATCTTTTACTCCCTTCTAGTGGGATCTTTATCAGCAATGACCCAGAATGACAACCAATCATTGGAACAAAAAGCTTGTATAGAGAAACTGAAACGTTCAGTGAGTCTGTCCTCCTCCCACTTGATGGCTACATCTCTATTCTCAAAATGTTTCCAACTGAGTGTTTGGGCACATTATGCTTAAGGCTTACACAGATGAAGAGAAAAAAGAGGCATTGTATTTCCATTTTCTGTGTCTTTATATTTCTCTCCTTAGAAATACATGGACAGAATCTTAGCTACTGTGAATATCTGCAATCCTAAGCAGCCCACTCTGATGCCTCTTTCTTACTGTTATCTGCACAGAGGAATGAAGAGTTTTTGCATCCCAATTATTTTTAGAATAATTTTTTTCATAAACCAGACTGCTGTATACATACACCTATTTGTATTCTTATCTATCTTGACAAAGTATATTTTATAAAACCCTTTCAGTGCTGTAACAGAAAATTGTCATGAAGTTACCTCATAGTATTTTATTTCACATAATTTATACCTCTGATCTCTGCCTTCAAATAATGTTCTTCTATCATGAATTTGGTTTAGGCTCTTTATTGTGTAATGTATTCTGGAAACATCCTGAATTACATTGTAATGCTTTGTTCTCAGTCTTCTAATTGTAATGTTACAAGTGAAACTGTGACTGACCATATGTAAGATTAAGGAATGACTGAATAACCATATCCCCTCTGTCTTTCAGTGCCTTAAAACCAAGAAAAGAGCATGGGGTGGCAAGTTAAATTTTCATTTAGGATGAGTAATTCTAGGGGGTATTGAAAGCACATGCATGAGGCATATATGGAACTTTAATTCTGCTGTCTAAAATATGCCAAACGGCAATTCACAAGGGGGAGGATAAGCCACATATTACAGAAGGCAGCAGTAAAATGACTTCACCCTATAGCAAAGGGAAAGCAAAAAAAAAAAATAATTGCTTTTGTATGTCCCTGGGCTCATCCTAACACAGGGCTAAGTTTATAATCTTGGTCTTACTCTCTTTGAGTAAAGTTTTTAATCTGTTTTAGCTGCTTTGCCCTTGGAGTGAATGAATAAATTTTTCTGATGGAAACAGGATGTCCAGGAATCTGTATGACTGTGATTACTATAAACAGTAGTGAAATTTCGTCTCAATGGTTGTTTTCAACAAATAGGAATTAAATAAAATAAATAAAATATGAATAAAATTATTAAAATAATACAGAAGCTAAAGGAAAGCAGGAATAACAAACAAAAATTAAAAAGAAAAAAGCAGAATCAATAGACATGCTGATCCACTCAGTTTTATGATGGAACTTTGGGGATACAGGCTGCATTTGGGCTATTTCATGTCTGTAGTTATAATGGAGAGATGATATAGACTACAGTAACTTATGGGATTTATCTCATACACGTGAGTGCCTCATAAGTTATTAGTACCAGAAGCCATAATGAGTTATGTCACACTACTCTTACATAGCCTCCAAAAACTGCAAGTCCCTCTAAGCCATGACCAATATCATTAACTCAGCACGTTTTCAGTCTTAGAGATTGTATTCAGATTTTGAGAATTTTTTCTTACACTTCACCAGTGATGCATGAAAAGTAGCAATGAATATGAGAATGTAAGGCTGATGCAAATACCCTGACCTACATAATTCTCTACATAGCCAAAAAAATATTTCTCTTTCTCTTCATTTTAATTCAACCAAGGACTAAGTTGAGCTTCAAAAGTTTACAAGATCTATTCTTAAAAGCGTAACTTTTCAAGATGCAAGGTATCTACTGTTTCTCAGTGGCTTTCATAAGACCTGGATATTGTTTTGCAACTGAAAGATTGTCTTAATTCTTTCAGCAGCATGAATTTATGATCCAGACACTGAAATCTAAAAACCTTTGACCCCAGCGTATCCTACCTCTGGGTGGCCTTTTCTTTTCTATTTATTGTGTCTATAATATTTTTAGGCTACAGTTGAATATCAAAGTGGTATATTAAATTTCTTCAATGGAGATAACACTATCTATTTAAATACAATTAAAAGAGATTTTGAAATACTTAAAAGGAAAATAGGGTGACTTAATTTTCATTATCACTCACTGTACATTACTGTATGTATTTAGTCTTCTCAGCTAACTGCTGAAGAATAGACTCAGTGGAATAATTCATGATTTATAAAGAGGTAAATGAAAAATAGAATGATGAATGGTAATTTCAGCTTTTCTAAGACAAGTAACTAGAATTTTTCCTCACTACAATTATAAGTATTTCAATATGGTGGAAAGGAAATCTAAAGCTTATATGGAATTGCACAGGTAGGTTTTTTTACTGTTCTTTATTGTTACTAGGGGGGAGAGTCTATTAAGATGTGATTTTATATGTGATACTCTAGTTATCAGTTCCTAGTTATCCTTTGTTGGGTTGGGGTTTTTTTTGTTTGTTTGTTTTAATTCAGCAGTATAATTTGGAAAAGCAAGAAATGCAGAATTATTTAACTAAATCAGTACAAAACCTCCCTAGCAATTCTTGTGTTACTTGAAATTTCTCACCTTTCTCATTTTTATTCTGGTTGTGGTCATGTGTCCTACATTTCAAAGACCAAGGGTTTATGATTGGTTTCTTGCACTGTTACCAAGTACATTTCAAAGGATTTACATGATTTAAAAAAACATATTGACAAAGGAATAAAGACGTTTTATTTCAGCTCCTTCAAGGAACACGTGACCCTGACAACAGAAATGTTAGCTCAGAAGTGGGGCTTTTAATTTTTAGCGTGCTTTGCTGAGGCAAGGCAGACTGGTAATATAATAAGGGTTCATACAACAGACCAAAAGGGTGGGTGTCATTCACTGAGCATCTGAAAAGGACTAAATATAATTTAATAAATTGGGTATCAAGCATGGGCCCTTTCTATCCAACCTGCCATGTTTTCTCCAGAAGACAAGAGGGAACACATATGAGTTGAGGTGTTGTGTCTTCTTGGCTCAGAATAATCCTTCAAGTTGCTCTTGTTTCTACTGAAAAAAGAGTAGTGAAGTCCCATCCCTCAGGAAACAATGATACTACAAGCTTTTACTCAGAAACCAGGGACAAAATGTCCAAAATTTGATCTGTTCTAATCAAGATTTTGGTTGCATTTTTAGTATTTATAAACTCTTAAGAGAGGTGGGATATTTCAGAAAAGATTATATAGAGGAATAAAAGAAAATTTGTAATTTTGCTAGCTTGAAGAAAATCTAGCATGTAGCTCTCTTAAGACAATAGTTTAATGTGTAGGACTATCTGACATTATTAGCAACAATGAAAATATTTGCCAAGAACCTTCAAGTAGTTTTTTACAGTATAATCTAAAGGAATTGAGATGAGAAAATAAAGTGCTTTTACAGATAATTTTGTTAATAAGCCAGCAAGTAGTCCAATAGGTAAAATTTAAATCCCAAGGAACCTGGAAAATCCAAGTAGATATTTATAAGACCAGATTCACTTGTTTTTTTAATCAAAATACATTTCTGTCACATTTAAGAAACTTTTTTGTTTAAATGTAAGTAAATGTAGCTATGGATAAGTATTAAAAAAGGAAAAATATCAAAAAAGGATGAAGTAGATACATGAGAAGGGGTGCACTCTTCTGTTGATTAAGTTTTAGGGAAGAATTAGACCTTTTGATTCAGAGTAGGTGTTAAATATTTGAGTATACACAATCTAGTTTCATCTAGTTTATGTTTATACACAATATATTTTCTCTGTTTAAAAAGAATAATTAACATTCCATGCTAAAAACAATAAATCTAAATCAATCTATTTATCCCATTTTTAGTTTTGCTAACTCTCTTATACAAGACACCAATAGAAGTAATAGAATTTTTATAGAGTTAGAAAACTTGGGTCATCTTGCTGGGTGAGCAGATATATATATATATACATATGAAGCTTGCCAAACCTGTGAGCCGTGATGAAGGAGCTTAATTAAAGTTCATGGACAAATTAAAAGTGAAAAAAAAATAGAACAGCAAGAGAGGCATTAATTAAGAAAACCTGTATCTTAAAAGAGCAGACCCAAGGGAATCAGTATAGTAATAAGTAACAGCAGGGGTGACCATCAGACAGAAGATAAAATAGAGTAATATGGGGTAAGAGAGCAAGCTGTCCAGGTGTAAAGTTGTTATGAAGTCCATGACTGTGGCTCAAGAACAGCACTGAAGTGCTCAGTTGGAGCACTGGAATTGTGTGGGAAAAGCTATCCTTTACTTGTGCCAAGAAAAGGTCCCATGAAAGTATCTGAACTCAGAATGGTTTTTGTTTCTCTTTTTCACAACACTACACTTGCATGCCTTTTCTTATACTTTCTGATCCATTTTATAAATAAAAAACAAGGTATATATTCATAAATGCAAACCAAATAAACAGAATTCTGTTACATGGAGGAGAACACATTTTTGAAATTCTCTGAGATTTTTCTCTAGGGTTCATTAGACAATATGATTTGCAGGATAATTTTATATTTTAGTCTTCACACAAACTACTCTGATTTGTATCCTCTAGATTCCCTACGTTTTCTTAAGATCTTTTTGAATGTTATTTTCTTAGGAGTTGGTAAGGTTTTTTCCTGCTTCCCCTCCAGCCGTTCCCACTGTTCCCCCAGCCCCAAAAGGTTCATAGAACCATAGAATAGTTTAGATTGTAAAAGACCTTTAAGATCATCAAGTTCAAATATTGACCTAGCACTGCCAAGTCCATTACTAAACCATGTCTCTAGGTACCACATGTACATGTCTCTTAAGCATCTTCAGACAGAGACTAAACTGCTTCCCTTGGTAGCCAGTGCTGATGCTTGGCAACTCTTTCAAGGAAGAGATTTTCCCTAAGAGATAATCTAAACTTCCCCTGACACAACTTGAAATTATTTCCCTTTGTCCTATCCATCAAGATGAACCCAGTTTGTTAGCTCTATAAAAATTCTATTGATTGGGAGAAGAGACTGATCTTCACCTCACTATAACTTCCTTTCAGACAGTTGTAGAGAGCAATAGGGTCTCTCCTGACCCTTCTTTTCTCCAGGCTAAACCACTCCAGCTCTATGAGCTGCTCCTCTTCATGCTTGTGCTCCACACCTTCAACTAGCTTTGTTGCCCTTCTCTGGACATGCTCCAGCCTGCCCCTGTCCTTCTTGTACTGAAGGGTCCAGAACTGTGCCAAGTACAGAGGGAAAATCCTTTCCCTTGTCCTTCTGGGCACACTATCTCTGATACAAGTCAGGATGCCATTAGCACACTCTTGGTGCTGGCCAAGGTCCTTTTCCCCCAGGTCTTTTTCCCCTGGGCAGCTTTCCAGACACTGTTCCCCAAGCCTGTAGTGCTGCATGGGCACCCGATTTCAGGACCTAGCACTAGTCATGAGTGAACTAACTATATTGATCCATTACTGTAGAATCCACAGATATTCACCATAATTTCTCTCTAGGGGAGAAATATACTATATATTTGGTTCATTTAATTTTCTTGTATACATATTTCTGTCTGTAATAGGTGGTTCATTAGAGATGTTTACACTGTTCCTGATGTTCATTGAGCGGAATCTCATGCTGTTTCATGCTAATGGAAAACTGATGAAACTTTGCTGTTTCAAGCAATTAATATTAACAATTTTTTATCACCACTGTAGTTGTCATTCTGTTTTGTGGTGACAGCAACTGCAGTGAGATTCTGATAAAAGCGAAATAGACAGTGGATCAGAAAATATTTTGTAGTCCCTGTTAAATTCTTGCCCTGAGTACAACTGTTTGTTATGGAAATAGATGGCTATGATTTAATACATGATACAGATATATTTTCAGAAATCACTTGAAATGGATATTAATCAAATCAGAACAAAAATTAATTTTAAACTACAGTACTTTTAATAAGGTGTTTGATTTTAGACAATTAGCTTTGTATCTAGTTAAAATTAATTGTGAAGCTGATTTATGTAAAAATTATAATAAGCATGGGTCACACATTTCTTTTCCTCACATTCTTTCATAGTAGAGGCCATACTGGAGAAGATGGTAAATCTCCCTCAATACCACCTATAGACATCATTTCAGTATTTTGTCTGATTCTGCTTTCACTTTTTGCCAATTCTAAAGTAGTTGAAAATCCAGCTATTATGATGGTGTAGGTATAATATCTTTCTCAGGATGTCCAAGAATCTTTCTTAATGTGTTATTTAATGTTTTACTTCATTATATAGTTAAAATAAACAACACTAAGATCGCAGATCTAAGAGAACTTATTTTCTAGAGTTTTATTCTCTAATGGACAGCGCAAAAATAAACTCATTTTTTAAGGTCATGTGACATTTATACAAATGGGATTTCTTTTTCAATTAGTTCTTAAAACTTTTCCCCTTGTTGCTTAAATCCAGTATTTCTTTTAACCTTGAGCTTCTTGAGACCTGAAGCAGAAAGCTTCAAAGTGTTATAAAAACTATATCCTTTTAAATCTAACTCATTTGAATGCAAGTTCCTTACAAGCTCAAAGAGTGTTGGTTGTTCTCATTGAAGTTTATAATGCCTTAGATATTCAAATCAGCTTTATGCCTTCCATTTGTTATGCAGATTTGCAAACTTTATATATCACATGGTTTATCTACATTAATACAGCTTTCACTAACAGGACTTAAAGGAATAGATGTATGCTCTAAAGATGCACATTTTTAGTACCTTGAATTATCATAACATAAAAATGGTGTGTATTGCTCTACTCTAATAAGACTCATTTTTATGTGGTTGTTGAAAGCCCTTTTGCA
This sequence comes from Hylia prasina, assembly GCA_013397195.1. Taxonomy (NCBI): domain Eukaryota; kingdom Metazoa; phylum Chordata; class Aves; order Passeriformes; family Sylviidae; genus Hylia; species Hylia prasina. The sequence continues at coordinate 760,529 of VYXD01003420.1, read as the reverse complement.
TTCCATTCTGTGTCTGGAGGTCTGTATAAAACCGATTGAGAAAAAAACCAAAGTGAAGACACCTGCTGGCTTATAACACAAATACTAAAATATCTTAGAGCCTGCTGAAAGGAGAATTGGAACAATATGTCATTACTGAAGGCTCACTTGCAAGTTCTAATGTATTATAATGAAAACAGTATGACAAACCTAATGAGACAGTGAAGATTTGGGTAATTGTTCCTACAATGTGTGGTAACTTTTCCAGCCGTTATTGGCAAACATAAAACCTAATGAGATTTTATTAATTTAAATGCAGTACATCTGCAAAACATTTCCTTAGTTGCAGTCTCCTCTGCTAATCTCCCTTCCCACACGTACTTGATCCTTTTAAGTTAATTGTTCTGCACAGTACACTTTCTAAACAAAACATACAAAGCACTTACCATAAATGTGCATTAACTTATTTTGCCAAGGCTTACTTTTTAGACACTGTTCCCCACACTGGTTGGATAGATTACAGCTTCTTTTCCCTCTGTGAAAATGTGTAGAATGAAACTTATATTTTTACTTGGAATTTGATTAAGGCAGCATCTTCACACAGAGCCCAATTTTGTCACTGTTCTGCACATTACTCTTCCAGGAGTCCTATGGAAGCAATTCACATTTTGAAAGAGTAATATTTACTATGACTGAATAAGGTCAATATAGCTAATACTTTAGAATTTCAATTATTTTTTTATACAAGCTTGTTGATAACTAAAATATACATCATGTTTATTATCTCGCTTTTTATTTCCTTAGCTTAATAAAGCCAAAAAGTTTTAAGAAAGATTTCATAAATAATCTACCATTTGATGGAAATTTTAATTGTGTACTTAACATTTCTAACTGTAACCAAGCATGAAAACATCAATAACTAAATTTTGCTATTATAATTTCTTTGAGTATCTACTCATTAAACTGTGTGTGTAGCTGTGATCTTCATCAACATTTTCATTGAAATGATGATCTTCAATCATTGTGTAAGTTTTATTTTTGAAATTCTGGTACCTTATGGCATCATCAGTAGCTCAGGTTCAATGTTTTGGAAGAAGAGGGATTGTTCGTCCCTTCCAGATCTCCCTTCTGCTGTATTAGAGCTATCAAAATGTTTCAGTTTCAGGAACTGAATACTATCTTTGATCTGAACTCCTTTACAGACACTTATATTTGTTGTGTCTACATTCTTTCTGCTTATTAGTCCTGAAAAACCACCATTTTTATGCAGCGTTGTGTCTAATTTTTTTTAATGTTCACATAATCTTTCTTAATGCTTGCTTTGATAATTTAAAATACCCACAAACCTACACCACTACTTTCCTGGAAATGTTTTCAATTGGAATTAAACAAGGCACCAGTGAACGTGTTCTGTGCTTACTATGTGATGAAAAACAGCAAGGATGACAGTACCCTTTATAGGCTTTTTTCCTGGTTGGTTATTTAAGGAGAGCTTAGGGTGGGGTTTGTTTGTCATATTTTTGTCATCTTCTGTCTAATTTTGGGTTTTGTATTTTCCTTGGAGTACAAGCTGTCTCCCTTCCTCATGTTTGTGTTATGTCTGTACTTAAGTGATATATTTGAATTCATCAGTATAAATAACCTCAAATGTAGATATATAAATTAGTAATAGATATATAGATATATGTAAAAGTAGATATATATTAGTTACGCTGTGTACTCCACAGCGAGCAATAGGTACCCCATTATGGAGGTGTCTGGCAAAGATCAGATCAGAGTTACCTTCTGAAACCACTATTTCAACCCACTAAGTATAAACTCAGTAAGTAGTAGCTAGACCTTGATATTCCATTTCGTATCTATCTATTCATATTTCTGGTGTAATGAATCCCAAACATAACATTACAGAAAGCTTCACTCTTTCCTTTTCTTTGTTAATTTATTTCTGTAATCAAAGAAATATCTTTCAAATAAATTAGTTTCATTTTTTAGTATAAAATCTTTCTTTAAAAAGTGTAGAAAGTCTGATTTTAATTATTTTTATAAAAAACCTATATATATAAATGTGTTGACTGTTAGTCACTCAGAATTAAATGCACTTCAGATACTGCTGATTTCTGGTTCACTTTCTCTGTTGTATTTAGTGCTGGGTCTTTTTCAAGTTACAATGTCATAAAAGGATGACAAGAAAAGTCTTGACTTTGCAGTCTCGGATGAAAGAGCATTTCTGGATGAAGGTACCCATAACACACTGCCAAATCATGGCACAAAAAGCAATAGAGCTGTCATGAAGTTCAAAAATTATATTGTCTCTGCTAGAATAACTGGGAAGAGATCATATTCACTTTTCCCCTGAGTTTTGCAGGTCATTTTGGATTTATAGCATGGCTTTTTATTATAGTTTGTAGAACTTTTAGGGACTGCAGCCATTTTTATCAATTATTCTTTCACTTGGTCAGAAAGTCCTGCATCATGATATCACAAACTGGGACAAAATTCATTAAATAATTTCTCTTAATTGTGCATCACGCTTTTTCATGCCCTTGACACATATTCTAAGAGGCAGGACACAGACAGGGCTCAAAGCCAAAGTGAGTTGCAGACTTAGAAAGCACACAGCACTGGCATGTACAGGAGGCACTAACAGGAGACATCTTTCTTGTAGCTTAGTTCTTGTTGGAACCATATCTGGACATGGGTAGACTCTGATGTGAACCCTTCACTCATCTGGTAAAACGATGGGAAATAAACTCTTCTGCTCTGACTAATACATTCTTTTAACCTATACAAAAATCAAAATTTCTACAAAGTGTCTGAGTTTCCTGAGTAGGAACAATTTGAACTCTGCAGTTGGAATTGGGAGTATTTGAGGATCTGACAAAGGGTGAGACCAAGGAGTGTCTTTCGACTGATGCTATTAATAGGCATACCTGCTAAATATTATACAGACCAGTAATTTACTGCTGTCAGGAACTTCCTAGTAGAGATGAGAGCATCTGAAGAGGGATACACTACTAAAACTCCCTCAACCAAAGTGCATAAATGCAACTGTCCATTTCAGTAGCAATTTTTTTTCATTTTCATTTTTGTTTGAGTGTTAAGGTAAAATGCTGAATATTTTTACAATAATTAGATGAATGCATTTTTGTTCTAATGATTCTCCTTAGTTCTAGCAGCACTGCAAATATCTAAGAAGACATCTTTAGGCAAAAAGCTCCAGCAGAATCTCATATGCCTAGCTTCCCAGTGAGCTACTCTGGGTAACTCAGTTTGTAATCTTGCGCTATTTATATGACTGCGTGCAGCCAAAGGCAGGGAGAGGAGTGTCTGCCTTTAGCAAGCCCCTGTAGACTAATTGTAGAGTAAAGTATATTAAATAACCAGTAGGGGA
>VYXD01003420.1:701405-756606 GCA_013397195.1 Hylia prasina | reverse complement strand
AAAAAAAAAAAAAAGAGAGTCTGCCGGGCAGGACAACAGCCAAGGGAGACTTTAATCAGCAACCGGCAGCCTCCTTTTTACCCCGAAGTCTGCATAAACGAGAAAGGTTTTGGAGGCCTGCCAGGCAAAAGGAGTGATGAGTTTAGTAGAAGCATGACAGTTTCCATTTTTCTCAATCCCCTCCCCTCACAGATTCACAAGATTTCCCTCTTATATCATTCAGCATTTATTATTATTATTATTATTATTATTATTATTATTATTATTAAGGTTGCTGTTTCTAATACTATTATCATAAAATGTCTGGAATTGGAGGGGACCCACAAGGATCATTAAAAAATCATAATTGTTATTAATAATAAAATTTCTTGTTATTTGACTGCATAAAGGATAGTAGTTGTAAGCCATGCCTGAAATGTTTGATTCCTAAAATCTGAAAGAATTGCAAACAGAAGAGATTCCCTAGAAAATGTATTCTTGTTGGAATTGATGGAAAAGACTGTTGTTACTTCCAGAGCACCATTTTAGTTTCTGTTGGGAGAGATTTCTGGAGGTCTTAAAATAAGACAAAAATCGTTTTTAAATAAGGTTTTTCAAGGCTTTTTTTCACCAATAAACCACTCTCATTTATGTTTTCATTTTAAAAGGCAACTCCCATAGGCCCCTTCCCCTGAGAGATTAATTTTACTTTCCTATGCTTCTTCCTGTGCCTTGGCTGTAAACCAAGTGCCAAGGCTGTTGTTATATAATGTTTAGTGTTTTAATAATAGTGAAAGTACGCATTGCTTTTGCATGACCACATGTTAAAATCTAGTTAATGCTGTCCCAAACCTTCATGCAGCCTGTCTTCACTGCATTCTTCATGACTGCAAACTTGGGGCTCAGTCTGTTTTAACCCACCTGTCTTCTGATGAGGGAAATCCTAACAGACTAGAAACAGGTGCTGCAAAGAGTCCTATACCTATATAAAGGCTAGATGTGAACAGACAACCCTGTTTTTCCTCTCCACCAGCCATACCAAGCCAGCTGCCCAGCAAGTGACAACTGTACACCTATGAACATCAGGCTAAATATGGCCAGTCTGACTTCACCTATTTGCATCTAAAAGTCCTAAAGGTAGTCCCAGTGGCAATCAATTAGTAGAAGGATTGCAGGTGAGCTGATCTTAAGTGCATGATAAATGCAATTTGTCTCTGAGCTCTTTAATTTACCATATAGATTTCACCATCACTTACATCATGTGTAGATGATAGTTTATCTCTCAGTGTAACCTTATTTTAAACACTAGGGATGCAGTGATTCTACTGTACTCGGATTTTTGACTGTATTTGTAGTAGGGAAATCAGATCTATTTAACAACTGATCTGGTTTTCTTTCCTTTCTAGATTTTAGTAAGCATTTTGGCCAAGAGGCTGGTATCTGATTCTTATTAAAATCCTCATTCATGTTCATGTTGCTATAAACTGTGGCATGCAAAAGACTGTGTGTTTTCTCCAGTTCAGACAAAATTCTGAGTGTTATATATATGCCTTTCTATTTGTGTCCCCATTTTTGTATGAATCTAATTAAATTATATGCACATATTTTACACTGTGTTGTAATATAACCTAAGCCTTTAACAAAATCCCCATTGCCAAAACCTGCAGAGCACAACCTTACCTCTATGTACTATATATTTTATTTTAATTTGTGAGATTTTGTAGCTCTTATTGGTTAAAAATCTGACCTTTATTAGAAAGTAATTTACTTTTCTACTTAACAGGAATGACCTACCAAATGAAGAGCAGATGATCACATGATACAAACCAAGCCATCAAAAGGAAAACTAATTTTTTTATCCATTTACTATGATGCATATCATACCTAATTCACATGGTGTTTATATATATGTAGAATTATGTGCAATAAATTAATAGTTTAAACACCACTCGATTCCAGAATAATCAATCAAAAATTACAACTGATTGATTTCTTCTTTTAGATGAAAATTTTTCCATTGCTTAATTGATTTTAATGTTTTTCAAAAGGTGATTTGAAAGTCATATGTATATAGAAAGCTAATTTTTTTAAAGTGCATACGGAAGGAGGACTGATTTTGGCGGCTAGTATCTATTCCCCCCTTCTTAGTATGTGAGAAAATCTGCAATTTCAAATTCACAGACAGAAAATTAGGAGGAGTTTCCAAGAAGTTTCAGTTTTAAAAGTTTGCAAATATTTTCCTGTTGGTTACAACTTCTGAACTTCAGTTGACATATATCTTTCGAATGCAGTAGTGAAAGCCTGCTATACTATGAAGAAAAATAGGTGAAAAACTCCCATGGGTCCTATGATTGTAGAACTCAGGTACTATAGCTAGCAAGAAACAGATGGTTCCCCAGCACAGAAGCATTTTAAAATAAACATTAATACAAGTTGGGATAAAATTCTTATTAGGAATGCAGTTTTAATCATGTTAACTATTGTTGACATTGGTACTTAAAACCGTTTCATAGATCCTAACAAAAAGAAAAAAATCTAATTAATGTGACATACGATGAATGTATGCCATTAACTGTATTATTTACAGTAAAAAGTCATCTCCTGAAAAAGTATTATTTTGATTTCATGAAACATAGTCCATAAATATTTTTAATTGCTTTCATGATAGTTTCAGTCTGCTTGTTACTAATGTTTAGTCATTTACTTGTTCTAAAATATGGTTGCTGATTTATAAATCATACCAACCTCAAGTATCTTCTGTAAGGAAAGCTGTGATTGTTTAGCTATGTAATCATAAGTGTTTAATTGACCATTAAAAAAGGCAGCCATTTCTTTATAGTCAACTTGACTAGACACAAAACCCCAGAATTTTTTATTAGTATATTCGAATAAATATGCTACAGTACTGAAGTGTAATACTATAAGGGATGCCAACAGTTTGCCACCTAGAAGATCAGCTTTAAAATAATCTTTCAATCTGATGTTTTCTCTGGGTAACTGTCACGAATTCACAAAAAACACAGGACATGTAATAACCTGTCTCTTTTCAGAGGCTATGAAACATAGTGTTACCTTTTGAAGAATGCATTCCTTCTTAGATTTTTTCACTCTATCTACAAAAAAAAAAATGTTTAACTTGATTGTATAATTGAGATGATATTCAAATTCCCAAATATTGTTTTTAAACCTGTTTTTCAGTTTAAGCATATCCAACAGAACAATGACAAATAATAAAAAAAGTCCACGCTCACCTGTCAAATAAATTTATTTATTTAATAAACACTGCTAAACTCATCGGTTTCAATTTTAGAGCTGGACAATAAGAAGAGAGTAAATATTATCTTCCCAATGGAAGATATTGGTGTATTTGTATGTTTCATGTGCCAGGGTAGGTTTAGCTTAGATGTTAGGAAAAATTTATTAATGGAATGGGTTGTAAAATATCGGCTGTCCAGGGAAGTGGTGGAATTGCTACCTCTGCAATTGTTAAAAAAAATATGTGGATATGGCACTTGGAGATGTGGTTTAGTGTTGAACATGGTGGTGGTGCTGGGTTGACTGTTGCATGTGATAATCTTAAAGGTCTTTTCCAACCTTGACAATTCTATGATTCAATGATTGATTTAGCTCCTGCTACTTTTGCACATGCCCTTGAATTCATGTTTTGTTTTATTTTATATTGAGTCACATATACTTAAATTCAGTGAACACCATTGCTAAGGACAGTATTTATTTTTGTTGGCAGTCCAGTTCAGTATCTAGAGCATAGAAGCAATTCTTCCATACTGAGGGGAAGAATGCTTGAGTGTGTGGCATCAGCATGCCTTCATTATTCAGTTTGGGAAAGTTTAGTTACTTGGGCTCTCAGCTCACCCATGAGTTTAAAACTTCAAGGTAGTCAATAGGGAGGCTATCTTTGAGCTGTAGGATTTGAAACACCAGACAACTGGAAACCCATTTGCCAGACTCAGAAAAATAATTAGATATTTCAGTTTTAGAGAATCATTGTTATCTGGCAGACTCATTTTGCCAGAAGATTCCTTCACTCTGCTGACATGAGTCCTATTCATCTGAGTACATGCTGATGTCTACAATATAGATGTCCAAATCACAGCTAATCATGTTAGATGCCTTTATATTTAAAAAATGCCTTTAGGGCATGGTTCATCTCATCCTACAGTAGACATAGACATTCAGTCAGATAAATTAGGCTCTTGAAGTACTTATTGCTCTCCATTGACTAGAAAATGGCCCTGTAATGACTAGCTGGAATTTAAAAGTCTGTGTTGCAGGTGTCTACATTTAGATGAAATTAATTTTTTCTAAGGATGGTTTTCAGCTGCCTCATCACAGTGCCATGTGCGATTTCTTTTTTTTTTTTTTTTTTTGCTGAGGCACCTCACAGTGCCGTTAGATATGAAATAGGATGACCTAAAAAATGGCATTATGTAACCTCTGTTTAAGTAAATGAATTCGTCCCTAAAATCTTGAATATCTACTTAAACCTCTAGATGGATTCATAGTTTAAAAGGAGTATAAGGAAATTGAATTTTACACAAGCATTCACAAACTGGAACAGTTCTGAAAGACAGGAAAATGCTAGAATAAAAAATGTCTTTGTCATCTGGCAAATGGAGTAACTTTACAAACCCAAAGCTAAAAGTTTTCTGGAGCTGCCTTTTAATCTACAAAAAAATAGGGTTTGTATATATCATCTCAAGACTGTTGAGAATTTTTAACAAGACTAATTACAAGTTTTTCTCAAATTTCACATAGTTATCTTTTTACATCTTTTCAGTTATCTACTCCCCTGTAATTTAAGACTTGTGCATCTGATGGATGCACAAGTCTTAAACTGGAATCTTGGAACCCAGAAAACATTTCAAGCCATTTACTTTACAGGTCACCTTAGGCCTCTCTCTATTATAGAATCATTTAGAATGGTTGGGATTAGACAAGACCTTAAAGATCATCTTGATCCAAGCCTCCTGCCATGGACAGGGACACCTTTCACTAGACCAGGTTGCCCCTTCCAATCTGGCCTTGAACATTTCCAAGGATGGAGCACTCCCAACTTCATTGGGAAACCTGTTCCAGTCTCACACCAACCTCATCAAAAAGAATATTCTTCTAAAATCTAACCTAAATCTTCCCTCTTTAATTATGAAAACATTCCCCCTTGTCTTATCAGTACCTTCTTCTGTGAAAATTCCCTCTCCAGCCTTCTTCTAGACCCCTTTAGGTACTGGAAAGCTGATACTAGGTGTCCCAGGATTCTTCTCCAGACTGAACAGCCCCAACTCTCTCAGCTTGTCTTCATGTTTTTGCTATCATTCGTGTCTCAGAGCTGGACACAAAATTCCCCTCATGTGTGGGATCTAACATGGGCAGAGTGTGATGGGGGAATCATCTCCCTTGACCTGCTGTCCACACTTATTTTGATGCAGCCGAGGATGCAGCTGGCCTCCTGGGCTGTGAAGACATGCTGTTGGATTATGTCATTCATGAGAACCCCAGCTCCATTCCACAGGGCTTCTCCCAATGAACTCCTCTCCCAGTACTCATGTCTGGGATTGGCCTGAGCCAGGTAGTTCACCTTGCACTTGGCCTTGTTAAGCCTCATGGGCCCCATTTCTCAAGCTTGTTCATGTCCCTCTGGATGGCATCCCTGCCTTCTGTTGTATCAACAGCACGACTCAGCTTCATGCCATCTTCCAACTTGCACTCCGTCTTACTGTCTATGTCACTGATAAAGATGTTAAAGAGCTCTGGTCCCAAAACAAAGCTTTGGAGCACTCATCACGAGTCTCCACTTAGACATAGAGCCATTAAACACGGCAGTCCATCTGGATCCAGACAGCCAACTCCAATCCATAGTTCCAATCTATGTCTCTCCAGTTTGGAGATAAGTATATTGTTAAGCACCATGTCAAAGGCCTTATAGAAGCCCAGGTAGATGGCATTGGTCACTCTTCCCTTGTCAACCATAGATGAGTGTTGGAAGGGAAAAACAAATATAAGGACAAACACAGGTTTAAAAGGCAAGTACAACAAGTCATTGAAAAACAGAATAAAACTAGGAATCAAATGGGAAAAACCTTTCTGAAGTGTATGACTCCAAATTTGAACAAAAAGCTACTCCATGTAGTAACAAAACAGAAGCTTGAGGGGGAAAAAGCCAGATGAAAAGAAACTTCAGGAGGTGTAGAGCACATAAGAAGCTATTGTGAAATAGCAGAGGATGGGACTGCTTAGGAGACATAACTAAGAGAAGAGCAAGGGTATTGCAGAGAAGACAGTCAACTTTTCAAAAGTTTCCTCTTCTCTGTAAAATTAAATAAAATCAGTATGAACCCAGATGTTAGAATTTTAAAATCAAAGTGAACTTTTAACTAAGTGACTTTTTTAACTAAGAAAATAACACACGCATGTCCATCTGTCTAACAGGAACATTATATGTAATTGTGTTACATTTACAAAGTTGAACAATAAAATTTAAATAAATGCTGTAAAAAACAATTTAGCACAGCTGTTTTCCTACAGACATAATGATCAGTATTTCTAACTACATGATGCAGTTTCAATGTTGATATTGTCATTACTTTTGAAAACTTTCATTGGATACAATGGCATAGGTGGAAAACTAGATGACATGAACATGCATGTACAAAGCTTGTTCTTCTTACTTGAACACATTTCAATTGTTTCATTGTAGATTAACCCAAGAAATACAAAGATGTTCTCACAGTCCAAGAAAATATATACTACTCCAGAGAAGTGGATCCTTTTACTCTCTTTCATTCATGTCTTCTGAGTGATAAAGACAAATCACTTATATCAATGTCTTAATGTTTTACTACTAATTATGCAATCTCTCTTTCCATAGTAGTGGACTTCTGAGTTAGTGCTAGTCTTATTTATAAAAATGTAGATGGCCTAGAATTTTGACTGAGACTATAGGAAATGAACTTTAAATACATCATATATCACATGATTTTCAAAACCTGGCATTTTAGGTGAAACAATCAGAAAAAAATATTTTAAGCTTTTTCTATATGTTTCAGTTTTCATTCACATTTCATTCATGTGAAAGCAAACATTAATATTTTGGAAGTGCCATCATTACAACTTCAGAGTAAAGCTTAGATGAAAATTTATAATACTGTCTTCAGAGCAAAATATGTAGCAAGAAATTTCTAGGGCTTAGAACCACACTATGAATGATATAGGGGAAGAAAATACTGAGTAGGTGCTAATAAATGAATGCCATCTGTTATCTGCATTAAATGAGGAAAGGCTCAATTAAAGTAGTAGATTGCATAATTAAGGTCTGTTGCAAGTTATGTTTATGACACAAAGAGAAGAGATTTAAGGTATGGTAGACCCTTACTACTGGCATTCTTAATTTTCAGGTGTTCAGCTTCAAAATATCAATACTATGCTATTAACAAAGCCTCTGTGTGTGATGATCTAAACCTATAGATGTTTTTCTTTGATTTGAATTAATTACATAAATGAAAATCATCATATTGAGTATTCTACAGATGTATTTTGTAGAAATACTGCTCTGGCATGTCTTTGAATTGGGAAAAATAGATTGCTAGTATAAAAAAATATTCTTGAAATAATTTTATATATGTGTGTATACATATGTTACATTCACATCATATATATATACATATATACACATATATATACACACATATATACACACATATATATACATAATTGTGTATTCTTCCAGATAATTATGTTATTGCAATTAATCCTTTGAACTAGAAAAATATCAGTGGAGCTATGTGTGTCTTGTAAATTCAATGTCTATTTTTATTCAGCTCAGTTTTTGACATCTAGATATCCCAATTTTGATGTTTAAACTGTTTTACATTAATCAAGTGGGAAAACAATACCTGGAATTATATTAAAAATATTTAAAATTAGAATGCATGTATCAGTATACACTTTATGTTGCCAGGACATTCTCCTAACATGATAATATAATATAATAAACCTTATTCCAAAATATCATAATAACAGAATATGTGATAGATCTATATATGTTTATGTAGAATGAAAAAACTGAGTGCCCTTCTTACTGGCAAGTAATGAGGCATTTATTGGGTAACTGCTAATCCTTTTTTGTGAATCTTCCTTTTCTACCACTGCAGGTGATCAAGTTACATGACTTTAGAACTATGACAATACTCAATGTCTAAAAATGAAATAATTTTCTGTTAGTTGTAGCAGAGACTTAATTTCATCAATTTTCAATTAAATATATTAATTTATTATATATATTTCACTAGACTGGTAATTGTACACAGTCTTTGTCACAGTGCCAGTTACATATACAGTTTTTCAAAATTATGCATTTCCTGCATATCACACCAGAAGTAAAGACACTAGAAAATATCACCTTTAACCATTATTCACAATGGTTTGTAGATGTGGTAATTAGACTTCCTCTGAGCCTTTTTTCTCTACCATTTTCTGAAGACTAGTCTTGAAAGTGATTACATCTAGGTAGAGAAAACTTGAGAAAATTTAAAGAGATCAGTGAGCCTCAGTAGAGAGAAGAGAACATAAGTTGGGAAAGTTACAAGGGTGAAAACTACTGTCAAACTGCTTTAGTCTATAATATCAAGAAGACCTAAGTTTTCTCCCAGCAGAAAAGAGAAATGGTAATTTTCTGTGATTTCTAATGACTACAAAAAAAAGTTTGTATAAGAATGTTCACACAAAGTTTTCATGTGTTTTTCTAAAAAGCTTTGACCCCCAAAAAGCTGATACATAATGTGGGACACTTTTCTGATACAGCTTTGAGGTCACAGCTTTGAGGAACGTAGAACATGTTTTATTACTTTCCTCTATATGTTTGCTAAATAGCCTTCCCACAAACACTTTCACCTACTAAGGTGCATTTTTGTCTTGTCTCCTTTCAGTGATTCATCCAGAAAACCTGTGTTGCAAAAGAATCACAAGCTTTTACTTAAATTTGCACAGTTAGTCAAATGTCAGATTGAGCATTCTCAGTTGCAATGATGTGAGTTTTAATTATTTCAGTAAATCCCCACAGGTAATTTCTGCAGAATAACACCAGTAAGAGTTTCTCAACATTCCAATGTGGTTCTTTATAGCCAGAAAAGCAACTCCAGAAAAATAAGAAAATCAAATTTTTATGTAGAACGTTGTTAGAACTGACCTAAACAAATATGAAGAGAGAGAAAATGATGTAATTATCTTCTTCTTTCAATCATCCTGACTCCAGAGATTCTGGAACAGTTCAACTCTTCAAGCCCAAAACTCTAAAACATTACTTGCATAACAGGGATGGAGAGATAGAACAGAAGTCAGGTGTATTATTTACGTTGCACTCTTTAAAACATAATTTTTTCTATAGCCCAGCTTTGAACTTTTTTTGCTCTAAGAGCCATGAATAGAAATGGAACCATCTGGATGCAATTCTGTGCAATGGGCTCCAGGATGACCCTGCCTGAGCAGAGAGGTTGGATCAGAACATCTCCCTGTGATACCTTCCAACCTCACTCATTCTGTGATCCTGTTAAATATTTGAAACTGCAAATCTTTTCCACCTTCCACTTTATGGTTATATTGGTTTATTTATTTGTGGGTGACAGGACCATCCTATCTGGAAAAATCCAAAAGCCATTTTTCCTTTAGACCTTAGAAGGAAACACATAATTAAAGAAGACAAGGGAGAAAAAAGTTTCCTAGAAACTGTTATTCAAACCTTTCTCATTAGGAGAGCTGAAAATACAAGTATAATTTGAATTTAGTATTGATTAATTTGACATATTTTAAATAAGCAGTTATCTGTTGCCTATTTGCTAGAGTACTGCAGCTAACTGTTCCTTTCACTGCCTAAGAGAAGGCACACATTTGTTTAAGACATGTTTGCTAATTAACTATTTATGTTGAATGAACAATGCATATTATCCCTTGAAATATTCTTTTCATATTTTTAGAAACAATAAGGAATAAAGGAAACCAGGAGGGAAAGCCAGGTATCATTCCTTTTATTTCTACATTTACTCCTTAGTCCTCAAACTGTCAATAATGTAATGACGAAATCTTGGAAAAAGACATCAAAGTAATAAATATATATATGTATATATATGTATATATACACATACACATGCACATGTAGTGATGCAGTGATAAAGTTTGAGTTTTTATGGGTAGAGTTAGAGTTATCAACCATAGTGTCGTGTTTTACAGTATTGAGAAGCATGCTAGATTTTACTTCAATATTTTTAATGAAAAGTGGTTTTTATGTGAAGTACACCAAATATTGCAGAATTCCATTTAGTATAAGACGGCACAAAGCATAATAAAAATAGAAGTTTTGGTGCAAATCACTTGATTTGTATCAGAGGTAGTGCAGACAACTGTGCTCTTGTATAGAATTTTTTCACAAAAATACATACTAACAATATAAACTATCAAAGTTCTAAGGAAGCACCATACACAGGAAAACATTTTGGAACTTTCATGAAAGATGAAATCCTCAGCTAGTATACATTTAAGTGTTTCTTTACAATGATTTTTAGTTTGTAAAAAAATATATGGTTTGCAGATAGATGGGTTGACTGATATAGCTTTGTTGTGTTAGTGTGTTTATGCTAGTCCTATGTTCTTGCAATTAATTCATTCTTCTAAAAAACATTTCTGATTCATTCTGCTATAAAGAATGCATAAAATTGTTTGTGTCACTAGATGCGGAAAGTAAATACTCAATTTTTTTTTCCTGCAGGCTTTTCAACAAAGTATAAGAAGTCAGAACAAGTTAACTATTCACATTAAGAGATTTGTCACTAACAGCTTCTGTAAATTTATGGTAGATGTACTTAGTACATATAAGATAGGTTATGTGACATTTGTGATGTTTAATATTGAACATAAAGTGAAGCAACACAAGAAGTAGGCCACAAGAGTTTTAAGAAAATAATTTCTGTTAATCAATTTCTTTGAGGTATGAGATTAAGATTACAATTTTCATGACATATTGGAGGCTCTTTCAGTCATTTTTTGGACAATGGAGAGTTAAAAATAGGCACATGTTTTTGCATTTTTTTTTAAAAAATTCTGTGTACATCTCAGGGTGACAGATATGCTTATATTCTGCAGAAATGTGCTTCTGAGTGACAGGAGCCTTGAAATGTTGTTTATGTGTTTAGCTCTGAATATCAAGGACATGATTTAGTAGGAAGCCATCATGTTAACACCATTAATAGCATTTCGCCAACATTTATAATCCAATACTAAATATGACCATTTGCCTCTAAAACAGACTGTACAGAGTTTCCATGTCTGAGTCACTAGTTTTTCATATGCTATCAAAAGTTAAAAGCTTCTTATTAAAATAGTCATCCCCTAGTAAAGAAATATTTTAATTGATGAGTGCTGTATTGTAAACATGAAAGCATATACTTTGTTGTTGTTGTCATTGCCAGAAATTCTGCTTGCTTTTTCTATTATTAAAATGAATGTCAACACAGAGGAAAGTATGTTCCTGCTGTCACAGGGTGTATGCTTAGACTACATCTGAACATTGTTTTTCAGGGAGAAGTGTTCAATGATTTGATCACCTGTCAGACACGTCTCTGTGAAATGTCTTGCAGAGCCTTCAGTTCTCTTTCTCTTACCATCTGTGTAGCAAAGAACAAAGCCTCTTTTCCTATAAACTGTGCTGGCATAGAAAAAAATCACAGGCATACATTTGGGGCTTTTGTTGTCCAGGTGGAATTCTTGTTTCTTCCACAGAAACATAGAAAATCAGTATCACAAGGTTTTTTTCCTATGTTTTCAAGCCAATATCTAATAATGCATTTCTATAATCTGTCACACATCTCTCTGTATTTTTTTTTTCTTCAGAGTTGCCAGAATTGTTTCACAGACATATAACTACAATAATATATAATTCACATTTCTACAATGTAATGTTATACACTAAATCACTAAAGATGAAATATTCCAATAGTTCTTAAAATACTGATTATTAGTTTAATTCTTTCAGCAGAATAGGCTTTTTAATTTTACAATTAACAATGTCATCCATTCTTGTTGGATCGAGACATAGTACCCTGCTGTTACTCGTCCTGATGCTCCATGAACCTATGTCATATTGCAGGTTGTTCAAGTCCCTGGCCAGAAGAACATACTTTAACTATACCCTCTTATAGTTTACAAAAATGTCTCATATTCTCTATATCGAGATAAAAAAAAAAAAAAAAAAAAAAAAAAAAGTTCTTGCCAATGCAGCAAAAATTCTCTGGAGTTGTAAGTTGTAAGATTCTACACTTGCTCTTATAGTACAAAAAGCTGTCTTGTTACTTTTTTAATATTAATCATAGAAGAGTTTTAAATTTGCTTCAAATCAGACACAAAAGAGATATAGATCAAGAAAATTATCTAAGTCAGTGGGTAAAGCATAAGAAGCTCCTTTTGCTGAAATTCTTTCATACAATGCATGACAATAACCGTATTCTGAAGATATTAGTGACTGCTACATGGGCAAGACCACTTGACCATCAAGGGCTTTTACAACAGACAATGTCTCTTCTTCAGAATTTTCACTAGTCTGTACAAGGTAAGTTGATTCTGCCAAATATTGAGTGTAAACAAAACTGGAACAAGACATGGAGAAATACTTTGTTTTATTTTTGAGGGGGGAAAGGAAATGCAACTGTCTGGGAGACACCAGAGGCTCCAGGATTAGGGTGAGAGAGTTCATAGATCATTAGTCATGTTATGTTCATTAGCTTTTGTTGCATTAGTTATAGACACATCGATGTTTAGAGACCTTTCTGTGAAATTCTCTCCATTTTTAACTAGGGATGTTACACCAAATACCAGAAACCTGCATTTTCTGAATAGAGAACCCATCAGGATTTTCAAACGTAAAATCAACATCCCAACAGACTTCTCTTTATTTCAATAGACTTATTAAAAATTTAAACCAGATGAAAATAGTTTCAATGAAATAAATAAATAATTAAGGCAAATCTGTATGCTTGTCAGAAATTCCATATTAAGATTTAAGAGAAGATAGACAGCTTTCTGACATATCTGTCTTTTTTTTATAGTTAAAGGTAAAGCTATTTTTTATGCTTGATATTCTTTTCAAGTTTACCTGATCAAACCACAAACTAAAAAATGTTGCCAGATAACTTACACTGGTAATAATCATAACCTTTAATCACAGTTAAAAAGAATGATACAATGCTCTTGGTTGTTTTTTTTTTTTTAAATAGTGGGCTTGATAGAAGAGGCAAGTTATCATGCTTCAAGCAATTTTAAACATTGATTTGACTGTGAAATACAATAACAGATTGCACTTTGAAAACTGGTCACTAGCAGTGCATTGTCAGCAGGCCTAGACAGTAATCCTTGAGTGTTGTAAGACTGCTGCCATTAATAACTGAGCTTGTTAGTTGAAAGCTGGCAAAGACTCGAGTGTTTAAGAGGATTACTGCTATAAATCATATTAATTTTTTTTTAAACATTCAAGGTCTTATTCATTAAGGGCTTTTGCAACAGAAACAGCTACACCAGGATATGATTCTGTTTTGATAAATGACTAGGACTTTGATTTTGCAAATGCTTGCAGTGGGCTCTTTGAAGAGTACTTAAAGGAATCAGTTATTCAGTTTCTATATATTAGGTCCATTTTCTTTGTAGGAAATTAACAAACTAGTCAGCCATCCTCAAGCAATGAGGAATAGATGGATTGAGATTCCATAGGTTAGAGATCTTGGCAAAAGGCATGTTTCAAGCACTGTGCTTGTTAGGTACTCGTATATGTAATTCTGTTTTAGGCAGTGTACTTTCATCCATAGCAGCAACATTCTCTTAAATCTGACCTTAATAAAATAAGGCCATGAGGAGTCAGAAAGATGATCAAAGGGCTGGAGAATCTGCCCTATGATGAAGTGTTGAAGAATGACAGGATCATGAAATGGTTTGGGTTGGAAGGGACCTTATCTAGTTTCACCCCCCTGCCATGGGAAGGGGCAGCTTTTTGACTAGACAAGGTTGATATGTCCATCCCTTTTCTGCGCAACCTGTTCAAGTGTCTCACCACCATCATAGTGAAGAATTTCTTCCTAATATCTAATTTGAACCTGACATTTTTTTAGATTAAAGCCATTCTTTTTTCTCCAGATAAGGCACTGCATTGCAGTACAAAATAAGGTTAGCTTCAAAGAAGATGGAGACTCTGTCTTCACAAAGAATTACATGGAAAAGACAAGGAAGTACAGGTAAAAGTTGCATTGAGAGAGGTTTCATTTCAATCCAAGAAGGAATTTTTTACAATGAAAACCATCAACAGGAACAGCTTTCCCAGTGACATGGTAGATACACCATCCCTGGGGGTTTTCAAGATACAATAAAACAGTTTGCTTGCTACTCTCTTCTAGGGTTTTTTCCCTTATAAAAGATTAGATCAGATGATCAGGACTAGGTTTTGATCAAATTTCAGATTTCTTAACCCCTGTGTTATGATCATTTTTGGCACATGTTTTTCAAGGTGAGAAGAAAGTATTTTTATGGTCTTCCTGTATTCAGTGTATTTTCATAGACTGAATAGCGTGTAGAGTACCAGAATCTGTATTTTAAGTACTCCCACCCAGCACTTAACAATGATCTATTGAAGTTCTGTCATCTCTTAAGAAGAGTATAAGTGGATTTTTCTTTAGGTAGCTTACTCATCCAAGACACATGACCAATGGATAGTGATATCTAATTGCTTGGCTTGACCATTTTTATACTGCATATCAGCAAGACAAATGGAGGATATTGTAATCTCAAAATGAATTAAATATAAAATGAAGAAGAACTGAAATACAATAGATAAATGAGGCCTAACAGAAGAAGTTCTGAATTTTATTCTGCCTTAAATGTGAATTTCAGTTTTTAATTTTCAGGGCTTCTGTGATCCAGAAGATACTTTATCTTATATTTTATTTGTCTCTACATTTCTTATGCCTAAGGACATATCTAAATCAATTGGAAAGAATGTTTTCTTTAAAAAAAACCCAAACCTCATGAAATCCCAGCAAAACTTTCAAAATGTATACACACACATTCACATAAGCATGCTCAGCTGTTATTTGGTAATAATGTAAAAAAACCACCATATTTAGCTTTTTAGTCAAATATTTCCCAGCAAAAACCTAATTGCTGCTCAGGTGTACTGGAAGCCATAGCCACACTCAGAGAAAACTTTCCTCACTTTTTATCATTTCTTGTTGGTACTACGTGTTACTTATCAGAAAGAATGTCAGAAGTGAAAGTACATCAGCATCTGCATCATGTACTCTTCATTCATCCTCAGAAGGGAGTTGATCCTTCTTGCCAGGGCATCAAACTTATCTATCACTGTGTATTTTTCTTTCCCAATCTTCTGTTTTCTGCTCCAGGAATACAATATCAGGAAATGAAACACTGATGTTACATTATGAATCAGCTGAAGCAACAGTAAAGTTGCAAGACTGGCAGCATTTTAAAGTCTTGTCTTCCAGCTTTATGGGTGTTTTCTGACAAAGTAATCATAAGAATTTATAGCTGACCTGTGTGTGACCATCTAAATGCTACAAGGAAGAGATATTCCATAAATGTTCCTCTTAATTTAACACCTTGAACCTGTTAAAAAGAAAAAAAAATGTAGAAATGCCTAATTATATATTATATGTCAACTCAACAAATCTGCAGAAGAACTTGAATATTTATTATATATGGATTAGATCTACTTTTGATGGCAGTTACAATAAGACATTTGTGCCTATATTATGCAGAAAATTTGGGACTGAACATGAAAGAATGTCTGAAGATACACTGTAATGCTCCTTTTATACTTGATAAATGCAATGGGAAAGAGAAAGCTTCCAATTTGTTCCTTAGCACAATAGCTTTGCAACTACAAACAATTTAAGCAAGACAGATTTTCTTTATCTTTAAATAAAATCTATTCTCTTATAGGGATTTATATACATTTATATTGTAGATGTGTTTGATATAATGAATATTGAATTTAAATTTCTTTCATATTTTACTGTTTCAGTCCATATATCAGTGAGTAATAATAGAGATAAAATAATCTTTTATTACCTGAATCTGGAAAAATGCAAAAAAGACACATCAAAAATAGATCTAATAATAACCATAAATACAGATTTGATTAAAATTCTTCAGACACATTAATTGGCTTTCCTCAATATGAGTTCACAGAATTTCATTCATGAATTCCAGGTAATGAAAGCTCAGCTTCTGGAGTTATCGTAAAGACTTCGGGCAGATTGGTGAGTCTTTAATATGTAAAGTCATTCTAATTCCTTATAAATTCAATTCTTGACTAAATAAAATGTATAGAACAAAATGTCTGAGACCTAAGAATCATTTTCAGAATTGGCAATGACTTAAGAAATGCTGCAACTGGAATATCATTATGAACTTTTAAGTCTCATTGACTCCATTAATTCACTGAGGAATAAGAAGATAATATATACTCAATTTGGCAAGAAAAAAAAGATGAAAAAATGAAAAATTTAAAATTATATGCAGTGGTAGTGCTAATTTTTGTCTATGATTTCATTCTCTACTACGCTTCAATATCTGATATTTTTATAATAGGCAGAATTTTCAGGTCAATCTTCATGACAAATATAATGAGTAAATATCACTCAGAAATGTTTCTGCTACTTTTAAGACACTGAAATGCTCACTGAACTTCTAATCTTTTTTTTCTAAAGATTCTTCAAATCAATCTTCATTCATAGCTGTGTGATAGAAAGGTTCATAAAGCCTGGGTTTTTTTCACCTGCAAAAATCAAATCTATCATAGTATATTGATACATTTATTTAGATACAAATAGTAAGTGCAACTGGATATTTTCTCCAAAATCTAATTTCAAAACTCATCGATACCTCCATTTAAAATAATTTTGTATTCAACTGGAGCCAAAAAGAAGTCTGAACAATGTGACTAGAGAGACACTGCACATTAATAATGGGATCTTTCACTCCTTTGTCTGAGATCAAAACTGATTAAATCAGTGGTTGAATTATACATATGGCTGCAATCAATTTTCATCAAAAATGTTAAGTTTTACTTTTTAATGACAGAAATAATATTTTGATGTGATTATCTCCTCTTCCTACAGTGATACAGGAGTATGTTGTCTTTTACTAGAGTGGAATCATATTAATTGAAAATCTATTCCCAAAGAAATCACAAAGAAGTATTCTGAGAAAATTTAAATTACAAAGACCAGACTAATATCAGGGTGTAAATTCTTGCTTTCATGAAATGATTTCAGAGTATTTAGAAAGAACCAAGGGGAGAATCTTGAAGACACATTTTATTATTTAAACTATGCTATTTTTTTGTTTGTTTGTTTAACTGTTTGTTGAAATTCTGCTCTTTGGGTGTGTATTCAAGACTTTATGCAATACTAACTCATAGTTTAGGGGATACTGGATGACATTGTTCACATGCATTTTTCTAACTGAATAAGTTTTCTCCTTTCTGCATTGTGGGAGTAAACAAAACAGAACAAAAATGAAGTATTGTTAAATTAATTTTCATGGTTGCTTTTCATGAGCCAGTCTCTTTACACAAAATCGTTGAAACATAGGAAAAAATATTTAAAAGCTGGTTGCTTAGACAGTATCTACAGACTGATGAGAAGACAGCTAATTCTTCTTGTTTCAGGTAGAACATGGGTGTCTTTTACTACATGAACTACCTCTCAAGAAACAGAAATTTGAGTTGTAAGAGAGACTTCTGATGGCAAATTTCACGATTACTATGGTCAGGGAAACTCATTTATTCTGCATATGTGCGTCTGGTACATGACCCGTGACTTTTTAAGCAAGTTTTAAAATTCATTGGTACATATGCATGCACAGGCCTTCTGAACAAAAGCAGAACAGTAGATTTTGTAACATATGTACAAGGAACACTGGCTGCATTTTACACATGCATGAGATCAGGAACCTACTAGGTGATGTTTACCAGTGATTGGTAAACATACCAACTTGGTATGTTATGCCTTTATACATAAAAGTGATCAGTATATATTATTAAGTCTGTATAAATGAAACAATGAAATATTGAGTGTGATCAGGATATTTCAAGATGTTGTAATGTTGTAATTTCCATTTAGAAAATTATAATAATTATATAGAATTAATATACCCCCAATATAGTAAAGAATTAAAAAGTGCTTGTCGTGCAATGAAGTTATGCATTTCATTTTTACTTCAACATAAAGATAAACACTGTTTATAACTGGCAGAAAAAAGATCCCAAAGCCTTCTCAGATCTTTAATGCTCATAAATAGATGGGACCTTGAATGAACATGTTCTTTGACAGGAAACACCTTTATCAGCAATTTCCCCTAACCGTGGATCTGAAACAAAAGTCATTAAAGGCTTTTTTTGTCCTTTCTTTTCCTATTTTTCCATTGATTTAAATTGGCTGGCTGCCAAGGTGTAGAATCAGCATGCTAAAATCCTACAGGACAGGAAGATGAATTAAACAGTACTCAATTTAAATGGACCCACTGTGCTGAATCAGTTCTGACTCAGAAGGAATAGTACTGAGTCACCAGAATCAGTGCGTTATATTGCAGGAAGTTTCTAATTTTGAATATTGGCAAAATTCAACCTTGCACAGAGTTTAAAATATAGCAAGAACAAAAACAAAGGGCTACGTAATCCAGATGCAGGTCAAAAAAGATTAATATATACTAATATAAACTGAGAAAAACTAACAATCTGGAAAAGAGAGAAACATTTAAAACTTGAGAGTGGTTTGAAAGAGGTGATATCTGAAAACTAAATCTTCAAGGAGGTGACTCATTTCTTGTACTACACATATGAGAAGTTATTTGGTAATTATTTTCCAATTTCAGAATAAAATAGTGAAGTTCAGTGTTTTTTCTTCAGTTTTCTGTTCAGTATGTTTTTTAGGACTGCTGCTGTTTCACTGACGGGCCTACTTCCCAAAGGTGTGCATACATACATGTTCTCTCTCTCATGCATGCACACACGTGTAAAACCAAGTCATCCATAGTGTCTATAGAATCACAGAATCACAGAATTAATCAGGTTGGAAAACACCTCTGAGATCACAAAGTTCAACCGGTGACCATACATCACCAGGTTAAATAAACATCTGGGTGCCACATCTGGTCTTTCCTTAAACGCCTCCAGGGACTGCAACTCCACCACCTCCTTGGCAGCCCATTCCAGTGCCCAATTACCCTTTCTGTGAAGAAATTCTTCTTAGTGTCCAACCGACATGCTCCCTGGCACAGTTGAAGACTGTGTCCTCTTGTCCTGTCACTGGTGATCCGGGAGAAGAAACCAATCCCCACCTGGGTAGAACCTTCTTTCAGGGAGTTGTTGAGCCTCTGACCCTCATCTTCTCCAGGCTGAGCACCACCATTTCCCTCAGTTGCTCCTCATAGGATGTGCTCTCCAGACCCTTTGTCAGCTTTGTTGCTTCCCTGAACACTCTAAAACCTCAGTGTCCTTCTTGTGATGAGAGGCTCAAAACTGGACACAGGATTTGAGGTGTGGCCTCACCATGGCTGAGTACAGGGGACAATCACTGCCCTGCTCCTGGCTGGCCACCCTGTTGCTGGTACAGACCAGGATGCCATTGGCCCTCAGACACCTGAGCAAACTGATGGCTCATGTTTAGCTGCCTGTCAATCTGCACTCCCAGGTCCTTTTCTGCTGTGCAGCTTTCCAGACACTCTGTCCTTCTCGTGTAGCACTGCATGGTGTTGTTGTCACCAGGCCCCATTACTGTCCAGGTATCTGATGGGTTAGCATTACTTGAAAGAGGAAAAAAAACATGCAAATGTCTAATATATTAGACCCTCCCAAAAGTTCTAGTTAACTATAATGTAATAGGTCATAATACCTGCTATCAAACCACTCCAACAGACATCAGAAAAAAATTTTGTTCACATTCTTGAGAAACATTTAAGAAATGTATACAATGAAAAATCTATTTCATAAAGTAGAAATAGATCAGTAAAGTGGGACAACATAAAAAGGAAAACTGATTCCTCAATAAAATTGAAGCAATAATGGATAGTACAGAAACAAATATTAGGAAAAACGGGAATAGAAAATCAGGAATATTTTAATTCTAGAACATGAAAAAAGCAACAGAAGCATCTGGTATGATCAAAATAAAATCAACAAGAAGTGACATGTTTTATGATCCTGGATTGCACAAAATGAGTTCATATGAAATGTTTTCCTTTATGATTGACCAGATATTTTGCCCTATAGTGCTTTTGCATTCTTTGCTACTGAAAGTTTCCACTTCCCATTTGTGGGCTTGGATGGTTCAGTATTTCACATAATTAGTAAGTGTTGTCAAGCCAGAGCAAAGCAGTGCAGTAGCTGGCTTACTGCCCAGAAGTAGAAAGAGAATAGTAAAATCTTGCAAACAGGACATGAAGAGAAGTTAAACAAGAGACAAATCCTCTATTTTTGGCACATACTCAACTTGGCAAACTGGGAAATTACAGATGGAAAGTGAAAAAAAAAAGAAAGTTATGAAAAACTAAAAGACATGTAGTTAGATAATTTTGAAAAATTCATCATTCCATCAATCTTTGGATAGCAGATACAACATATGACATAGAACATACTAATGAAAATGAATCCCTTCAAACTGGAAATTCCTGAGATAAGTAAGCGAAACAAAACAGGAAACCTGTTACATTCATACTAATTCAACCTGTTCTAGAGAAACAGGAGTCAATTTGATTTTAGGTTGATGGAGCAGCAAAAGAAGAAACAGAGGTATGCCAGCTCAAATATATAGTTGTAGAAATCATTTTTGATAAATTATTAAAGGAAAAATTTGGAATTTGATTTAGTGGTTTTTTTTTGTTTTTTTTTTTAAATCTAGACATCAATATAAAGATTGACATTCAAAATAGTATTGAAAATTTTGGGGGAAATAAAGTCTCATTTTGTCTATTTTTTTGCTTCTGAATTTCTTCCTCTTCTGTTAGGTTGTGAACTTTTTCTTTCACTTACTTCTGATAAAAGCCTACATTATAGGTCTACAATTTTCTACTTATTTATCCCCATATGCAACCAAGCCCCACCAGTAGGCTGGGGAAGACAGTCAGGATAAAACTGAGAGAATTATTGGATAAAGAAAAAATAAGTAAAGCAAAAGTCATGCACCCCAACAGTGAGAGGAATTATTTCCCCACTTCCCATGTGCAGCCAGGTGTTCAGCAGGCTCCAGAAAAGCAGTGCTGGATGACATGTAATGGTGACTTGAGAAGACAAACACCATCACTCCAAACATCCCCCTCTTCCTCCTTTTTCCTCAGCTGTGTATGCTGAGCATGATGTCATATGATATAGGACACCCCTTTGGTCAGTTGGGGTCAGCTGTCCCAGCTACATCCCCTCCCAAATTCTTGTCCATCCCCAGCCTCCTTAATGAGGATAAGTGAGAGGCAGAGGTCTTGACTCTGTGTAAGCACTGCCCAGCAATAGCTAAACCATGGCCCATACGAGCCCCTGTGAAGAAAATTAACTTTGTCACAGTAAAAGCCAGCAGGAGTTTATTTTGCAGATCACAGAATTATAGAATAGTTAGGGTTGGAAGGGACCTCTGGAGATCATACTTGAAACTTAGAGTGTTGCCATTATGGTATTTTATTTATCTAGAAATCTAGGGATAAACATTAAGTGTAGCAGCTCTGGAAGGTATTTTTTTAATGCAAAGAAAGTGTAGGAGGAAAGCACATTTTAGTAGCCTAATATGTACATTCCAAATATAGGAGTATATCAGAGACAAGAACCAATGTGTTGACAATAAAAGAGTTGTTAGTTCATAACCTGTGATGTCACTGTGAATGTCATCAATAAAGCTGTAATAGCTGAAAGAAATATATCAAGGAATTTGCAATTTGCTGTACAGGACATGTACAGTATGGGAATTTTTTCTCTTAGTTTCTCCCCAAGTGGTTACCTTTCCAATAAAGATATCATACAAAAGTCACATGTACCTGACCCAAGAACACTGTACATCTATGTTGGGTTATTCAGGCTAGGTCTTCATGCAGGTGACTTACATAAATACACTTGGTGTTTACTAGCTTAATTTACCCGTGATATATTTTAAGAGACTATAAATTAAAAAAACAAAACAAAACAAAACAAAAACCAACAAAAACACAAAACCAAAAACAAACAAACAAACAAAACCCTAAAAAAACACAACCCAAAAACCAACATGTCTGTTGGTTTTCATGAATGCATATTGTCCAGAAGTTAGATCTGTGTGACCTTTTCTGTGCTTGCTTGTAATACAAATGATGTCTGTGTCACTACTGTGTTTTATTAACCTCAAAAATTTTTGGTAGCTACTTTTATAAGTATACAGGTTACATCAGGCTGTAACACAAATACTGATATGAATAAATTCGATTCAGAAGTTATCCAAAACACCTGACAATTTATTGAACAACTCCATCTGTGTCTGAAATTTGTGATTGAATTAAATCGTGCATGTTATAACTTTACAGTCTCCCATGCTGTGAGATAATGTTATCTGATTGGACAAACAACTAGCCAATATAGCATGAGAAGGGCCACTCATATTGTTCCCTAAATTAATAGCTACTATAAATTGTGAAAATATTTCCTCTTTTTATCTGCCATTGTCTGTTTGTTTGTTTGTTTTTAATTAAAAAAAAAATCCAAGATCACCAGCAACTTCAGAGAAAGGCATTTCTGAAACACTTGCAGAATCTTGGCATATGTTTTGATTCTACTCTGTCTGGTTACATTAGACTGTGTAATAGGGTGAAGGTTTTACCTACTATCACACTCAGGAGATTAAGCACAATATGGTCCTTCCATATGGTATTTTTGCCTAAAAACCAATGAGATTAGAATGCCTATGCTGAACATCACTCCATATGTTCATCAGAATAGACCACAGGTCTTGATAGAACTAGGGATTTTTTAAAGATTTAAATTAATATCTTTAACAGTGCCTCAGAAACATCCCATACACTGCCAATAATTATTGTTTCATCCTCTCCCTCTTCACAATTATGCTATTATGTGCTATGCTAATAGCTATTTTGTTTGTTTCCAGTAAGACTTTTCCTTTGTTAAGTTACTATAATTATTTCATTTCTATACTGAAAAATTTATACTCTATTTAGGAAAAATATCTGGTTTGCACTTAAACACACGGTACACTTAAAGCAGAAAAAAAAGATTGAGAGTTCACACTGGGGTTTTTGCTAGGTATTTCAGTGATTAGTAAATTGAATCTTTGCAGACACATCTAATTTCCTGGCTAATATTGTTTGCATTTAATCTTGATACTGAAGTCACAAGACAACATCAACTTTATCCCTATAATTTATGGAATTAGAGAACAAAGAAATCACAGGTTTTGGAAAGCATGTGTACAACCCCAGTAGCAATATTCACAGTTCTCCCACATAAGAAAATTGCTTCTCATCCTCACAGCCTCGAGTAAGTAGCAAATCCTCAAACATGAAAATTATTTTCTTATCATTTTTACTGTTCAGCGATTTAAGAAAAAAACAAAACAAAACAAACAAACAAACAAAAAAACCCCCACAAAAACAAAAAAATCCCACAACCCTCCAACAAACTCCTCTCTTTTCTTCTGTCTTAGATGGAACACAGATGTTTTTCCTTTCCAACTGGACTTGGGGTGAAACCATATCCTGAAGGTAAGGAGGCTAAAAATCAGGATAGAAAAATAACTGTCAAAGAAGACAGTCATACACTTTGCTCAAGAAAGAGAATCTCTACAGACTTTTATCTTTGAATAGCTTATATAAGGTTCCAACTTAAAGCAAGTTGTATCATTATATTTTCCAAGTGTTTGAGGTTTTGTTGTTTGTAGTTTTTTTGTGAGGGAAGTATTTTCTTGTTGGTCATGATTATTTATTGCTCTTTTCTCTTAGTTGGTATTTTCTCTGACTAGATATTGGATAGAGTAGTGGCTTCTCTTCCACTACATCTTATTCACCAAGCTTGTTTAGGATACAGTTGGTTAATATTCTATCATCTCATTTAACAAGGAGCATAAATATAAAAGGACACAAGAAGCCACTGTTATTATTAATGATGACTGTCACTCAAAATGCCTCTAGATGTTTTAAATAATATATTTAATGGTTTTAAAATATATATTTAATGTTTCCTTGAAAGAAAAAAAATCTAATATTTAATTTGGCTTCTGTTTTTTTGAATTACTCTAAAAGAAAAAAATCTCTCCATTCCATTGGCTTAAGGTATTTTTAGTTTACAATAAAAATCTTACCTAAAAAGGGATTATTTTACACATCATTGCAATCTTTATAACAACCTTAACTGACTTCTTTTCAATGCTGCTCGCAGCTATCATTTAGGAGTAATAATAGAGTGGGTTTAAAAGAGAATATCCCATCATACAGTATCTATCTAGTAATTTTCCTCCTCTCTTGTATCTTAAGAAGGATTTGCTTTTTTCAATTGACTGTTTCAACTATGAGAATTCAAACTTAAATTTCTTTTATTCACTCTAGCCTGATGGCAGCAAATTGGAGTTATTCATGATTCTGTCCAGCAACGTGGTCATTTTATGATATTTTTCTAGCTCTGATGTGTTTTTAATAGTGATATCAGTACAGAGATTGAAAGTAACACAAAATAACAGGGCAGTGGAAGCCAGATGCAAAATCAATATAACAGATTCTCAGAGTATTTAAATAGAAGACAGTTCTCTGTGTAAATAAAACAAACAAGTGAACTATTGTGACTTCATTTTTGCACACACTTTTGGTTAGTCTATTTTTTAAGAGATAAAGTATGTCTGCTCCTGCTGTAACATGATCAAATTATGCCAACTCTTCTTTGAGACCATTTCTATTACTGTAGTGGAATAATACAGATTAATTATTGTTATTTATTGCAGTCAAGTTATACCTAAGTTCACACTGATCAAAGTGTAACCGTACCTAATGGAGCAAGAAAAAAGTGTCTCAAAGGTACCATATTTAAAAATCACATTCATACTTTGTTAATCACCTCAGTAAGTCAGAAATTCCTCCACTTACTTACAAAATACTTTTGGAAGCTGCAGGTAGAAATAAATCAGTAAAAACAGCAGTTAAGGTCTAAAGAAAAATTTTACAGTTTTGGCTCAAATTATGTCACTATTTTGTGGTGTAATTGTAATATTTTTGCCACATGATCGGGAAATAGGCATTGGAATGATACCAGTTAAACTTGACAACACAAGTTTTCCCTAATGTGGAGAATCATTTTGCTTCCTATCTTGGTTTACAAACCATAATTGTGGAAATAATATTTCAGACTTTTAGGATTGAGATTCACAGATTCAGAATCTCAGTTAAGACCTAAGGACTAGTATTTTGCTTTAATTCAATGAAGTGTTTAATCTTTACTTTAGCTTCAGAGACTTCTTTGAGATCTCGCTGTCTCCTTCTGCGTATGATTGTAAGCATGTTATCTTAAAATATATAATTAAAAACAGAAAATTGGAAAGCCTTGTAAAATAAGGTTTCAGGACATGCTTTTGATCCTAACAGGAAGAATTTTTGGGTTTAACTGCGTCTGAACTGTTAAAACTATTTCACCCCTTATGTAAATTATATACCAAAATAAAATATGAGGGTTGTGGTGCAGAGAATTTCCAGCAATTGAAAAGATAAATTTGGATGTTATGTACACAAAAGGACCTTATACTGTTACTTTATGCAAAGAGCCTGTCAGCAGTTCAAGAGCTCAAATGCTCCCATAAACCCTGTAAAACCTCAGTCTGTTAAGGAAATGGGGTCAGCAAAACTATTATAAAGAAAATTATCTTAGAAAAACTTTCCTAGCTGGAAGTATCAACTAGTCAAGCTTGTACATGGACACTTTCAAAAAATAAAAAATCTTTTAGCTCATGTGATGTGTTTAAGTCTAGTGACATGTTTAGAATGAGCAGTATTTGGATTAACATGAGTGGCATGTCCAGAGTACATTTTCCTGACTAAATAGCATGAACAAATCAACTGGTTGCATCCAAGAGCTTTTAAGACTGCTCGTACTAAGTGTACATTCATAAATTACCCTCAGAATCTGTTCTAGCTGTAGGTATTGACAACTATATGCTCGTCTTTGTCTCTTCTTGTCGACACACACACCTACATACCATACATATCAACAGAGGAGATGTCTGGATTGGCACGTGCCAGCACTCTGGTTTTTGTCAATATAGAAAGCACTTTTTAATGGAATCATGCAAAAATAAAGTTGCAGGGGAGCTCTGAAGTCATCTAGTCCTGCTCCTGCTTAGAGGATGGCAAATTTTGAAGTTAAATTGACTTGCTAAGTGGTTTGTCCAGCTGAATTGTGGCTGTCTCTAAGGTCGAGGATTGCATATACATGCAACCTGCAACAGTACTTAATCACTCTCATTGAGAAGCTTCTTTTTTTCCCTCCCTCATACTTGAACCTGTGACTGTAGCTTTTTGTCCTTCCTTTGAGCCTCTCTGAAAGGACACTGAGTCTTTATGCTATAGTACTGCTTTAGGACGTGTAAAACTCCAATTAAGACTAATTTTTGCCTTCCCTTCTCCAGCCTAAACAACCCTTCTAACTTAGCCTCTCTTCATGTTGCATACTCCATGACTCCATCTTCTCCATGATTTGCTTCAGCATTTTGGTGTAACTTTCCTCTTTTTCTCTGTTTATGAAATACCATTTGGAAGGTTTCTGAGTGCTTCCTTTTTATGCAATCAGATTCAAAACAGCAGTGAAAAAGAACTTTCAGGTTATGAGCACAATCCAGAGAAAGTCATTACCTCACCCACCTACATACCGCTCTCCCCACCACTGCATGCATGCCAACAGACACACACAAACATGAACAAATCCATTGGCTTGGTTCCAGTTCTTTTCATGGAGTATCACACTCAGAAACTTGACAATTTGTGATCCAGACTGTTTTGGGGTGGGGGGAGGAGGGAATATTCATCTGTTTATGCATCCATTTCTCTCTGACAGAGAATGAAGACTAATTTATTCTCAAGTGAAACTCAGTATTTGGATCAATTTGCAGCAGAGTTACTCTCTTTTCTGTGCCAGATTTATTGAGATAATATATTTCAATATTTAAAGTAGGTAACACTTTGCATCATCTATTTAGTTTGACATATTTATTTGTTGGTGTAACTTCTGTATAAAAATATGTAGTTACAAAAGGTTACATTGCTACTGTTATAAGATCTGTTGAGATTTTATGAAGCATATTTCACACTCAGTGCTCAATTTTAAAAAAAAGAAGAATTTGGAAAAAAAAGTTTTAAATAGTAACTACCTATTCCATAACTGGAGATCTAGTGATTTTTCTATGAGGATCGTTGTCTTGATGACCAAAGAGTTAACTTACAATCTTGTATACATAAAATGTAAAATAGGATTGCAAGGAGAAGACAGAAGTAAGATTGAAACGTATTTTTGCCTACTCCACAGAAGCTTTGTTGTGCAGTTTGAGGGTCCAAAACCCAAAAGTTTAGATTTAATCCATCCCTTTGGGACAGACTAGAAGCTAGGCCTCCTTTCTGGGCTGCTATGCATGGTACTATAGACAGCATTTGCCAAAACCTGAAAAGGTCTTCTGTCATGAAAAGTTCTCATCAGAATGCCTTGGAAACCTTGCATCTATAGGCACTTTCTGTTTTCATCACAGTTGCAAATTAATTAGTGAGAACTTCAAAAGCTTTAATCTAGGCTATGGTATTAAGAAACAAACATGCATTAGACATTTCCTGTTTGCATTGCTATGTTGCTTGTTTAAAGAGTCCTTTTACTTTCATTGAAGGCTGTTGAGGACCTTAATGTACAATATTGACAAAGTAATAAAAATATCAAATTATGTTTCTGACTGTGTGCCAACTTCATTAAATTTTCAGCCATATCAAAAACAATATGGAGGACAAAGGAAAAACAACCTTATTCAAGTTTAAACAGGATTGCAACTGAAATGTAATGCGGAATAACCAGCACATTCTTTCTGCTAAATAACTTCCCCCGCACACTCCTTCCTGAGGCACATTAATATTCTGCACTTCCCTTTTCCTGCTTGCATGTTAAAATTGTGACTGGCAATTTCCTATGAGTTTTTTTTCCCTAAATGTTTCCACTTCTGAAATAAAGATTGCATTTTCTGTCTCAATTATAGCATTATAAGATCATATGCTTTGGGGTATCAAACATCAATATCTTAGGATTTTTAATATTGAACTTATTTTATGTGGCAAAAAAGCATTTGCAAGTATGAATTACTGTATCTAGAGAACATTTTGAAAATATGAGAGCAATTAAAAAAAAATCCATAAAACTTTCAAATGGCACAGCTTAATATAGAATCATGTGTCCGACCAGGATAACTTTTAAGGACAAGGTTTAGATTTCATTAAAGATTTCAACTGAGAGATTCTTAGTGATGACAGTAAATATTAAATGAAGAAAACAAAAGCATGTTCAATCGTTATGAAATGCAGGAGAAATACTAGTGTGGCATTAAAACTTCATCTATAACCTTCAAAATACTGAGTGGACAACTACCTAAATTATCTAGGAGATAATGCAGAAGAAGACATGAATCCTTCAGACTTGATTGCCTGCATCATACAAAACTGTTTTACTCCTTATGGATCTGACAGACTCATATTCCTTCTACTGCACTTAGTCTCTCTTCCAAAAATTTAGTAATTTCATTCTTTCAAAACCATGTTTCCTACTCTTGAAGCTAATCACGTATAATTTTGGAGACCTTGTTGAAGGTCTTTAAGGGGCTTCAAAATTTTCAAAAAAGCTTATGGAAATCAGCCATTTTTG
Organism: Hylia prasina; assembly: GCA_013397195.1. Lineage (NCBI taxonomy): Eukaryota > Metazoa > Chordata > Aves > Passeriformes > Sylviidae > Hylia > Hylia prasina. The sequence continues at coordinate 727,670 of VYXD01003420.1, read as the reverse complement.
ATGAGAATACTCAGTCCTTGGCTCTGGGATGTCCCAACCTTCATTTGATCACATTCATTTGATAAAGAAAAGAACCTGTGCAGGTTTAGAGTAAAAACATTTGACTAGAAGTTGCTTTTCAAACCCAGCTTTATTGCATACCTATTGTGTTAAATGTGAGGGACGAGATCATTAAGGGTTTTTGCTGGAATTTTTTTAATTCTTTAGGGAATTTAAGATATACCTAATGTCTCAGTTCTGGTAGAGATTAAGCACAAGGAAAACATTCAACTGATTGAAGATTTCCAGAAAAATTTATGACTATTTCTTCCTCACACAAGGGTTTTCTTTTTGAGTGTCACAGGTTTAAATACTCAACCACACAGACTGGGAAAGTGTGCCTAGGTCTTAATTTTTTTTTTTTAATATATATATATATATTTTTTAGTGTAAGAGATTGCATTTTCTTAAATCTTATCCTGATAGAGAATTGAAAAATACTTAGTGATGGTACTCAGATTCAAGAACTTGGATTAACTTCTACATTCTAGAATGCAGTATATTTTCCTGCTATATTTTGTAAAAACCTTGACTACTAAGAATTATGTGGCAGCTAGGGTTTTAAGTAGTCTTGTGCATTTAAACCTTCCCATCAACCTTGTTCTTTATCGACAGTCCCTTTTCATTTAGGTTATTATATTTTGTTTAACGCTAATTTCTGTAATTGCATTGCAGTAAAGAATTAAAAAATGCTTTTGCAGTTAAATTATATTAAATTATATTTTAAGACATGAAAACTATTTTTTTTCCTATCAAAATGTTTCATCTTTTTTTTTTTCCTAACTGGAAAGAATAGTGAGTGAAAAGAACTAGTAAATTGGCTCATTAAAAGATAGTTTCTCTCCCACATCTAAGGGAGGACACACAAAAGGAATGCAGACACTATATGGAGAATTGACTAGAAAGATTTAAGAAAGTTGTCTGCATGGAGCAAAAAGATCCAGAGGTGAATGAGTGCAGAGGTGTGGACAAGACCAGGACTTTGCAGAGCTTCAAAGCTGAAAGAGAGATTAAATTCATGCGCAAAGCAAGCAGATGCCAAGTTACTACAATGTTAGTCACAAGGATTAAAACTGTGGAGAACAAAACAACCTACTAGATCTGAAATGAGAAAACTGAACAGCAGACAGAAGAGCTCCCCATGATTGAGATAAGAATGATCCTGTCTTTATGGGTGGGAAAGAAAAGACAACTACATAAAAATGTAAGCCCAAAAGAAACCTGTGTAAGCCAAAATACTACAGAGTGAGATGAAATAGCAGGAATTGTGCATGACTGTTAAAAGAAAATGAGAGAATGTAGACCTAGAATTCAAAGGGAAAAAGAGAAAGAAAAATTTACTGTGGCTTAAAAATTCAGGTAGGGACTTTTTTTGTATACAGTATTCTCTAGCTGACTTTGGTCATTAAATCAAACTGTTCCGGGGAAATATGTTTTTTCAAATACTCAAAAAAATCAGACTTTTGAAAAAGAACTTCACAAGTCTCATAGCAGTCTCATCTGACTCTCTGTTTTACATTTATTATCATTCCTAGTGCACCACTTCAGCCCCCTTTTCTTAAGGAAAAGAAAGGAAGTTTTGTGGACTTGTGCACTACTTACATGTTGTCTCTCTCTTTAGAAAATATATTACAGTAATGAACTGTTTAAGCTTATTACCAAATGGAGATTTTTTTTTTTTTTAATGGATGAAGCCTATTAGGAAGATGGAAGTAACAAAGCAAAATGGGCTTGCGTTACTACCACTTGATGTGAATACTCTCATAAGAAAAGTCCTGAAGAACTGGAAGAACTGGAAGCTCTAGTGAAATCTACAAGGCAGATGAAAATTTTTTTCAGGAGTAGTTACAGGTAACCAATAGGACAAATAACTTCATTTCAGCAAGCAGCACAGAACAAAAAAAATTAGAATTAAATATACTAAGGATAGAATAAAGAATTTGCTATGAACTATATTAAAAAAATGATGCTATTAATAGTGAAATTTTGAGAGGAATTATAGTCTATGAAGAGAAAATGAACAATATGGATCACAAAACAAAATTTTCCTCTGTAGTGTGTCTGGTTGAGGTAGAGTTAACTTTCTTATAATGGTCTGTAGGGTGCTGTGTTTTAATTTGTGACTAAAAGTGTTGATAACACACTGGTGTTTTAGCTACTGCTGAAAAGTGCTGGCACAGCATCAAGACCTACTTTGTTTCTCACTTTGTCCCCCCAGTTAGTAGTTCAGGTAGGAGATGGGAGATGGGAGGTAAGACAACTGGGACAAATTTACCAAAAGGCTCTTCCATGTCATATAACATGATATTCAGCAACAAAACCTGGGGCATAGTTTTTCCAAATTACCCACTGTTGAGGACTATTTGGGGGCTGTTTTGCTAGTAGTAGGTGGTGAGCGCTGCCTTTGCATTGTTTGTTATGCTTCTTTTCCCCTTCCTTCATGCATTAAATTATCTTTATCATGACCAATGAGTTTTTCTGTCTTTTGTTCTTATTTTCTCTGCCATCCTGTGACAGGGCAGGGAGTAAGCGAATGGCTGGTGGGCGCTTAGTTGCCAGCTGGGGTTGACCCCCCATATTCCAATAGAGGCGGAATAAATCTTACAGAGGGAGATGCAATACAGAGACAAAATAGAGAAACAAAATCTTTGTTCTATAGGAGAATAAGCACCTTTGATTTATTACTGATGAGTATGCAAGACACTGGCAAGATGTAAACATCATACATACATTCAGTGTCCTTCATTTTCCATAAAAGTCTGATGAGATAATCACAGAATAAGTAAGGTTGGAAGTGACCATGGGATGTCATCTCATCCAACCTCCCTTCCCAAGCAGGGACTCCTAAAACATGTTACTCAGGATAGTCTCTGGGCAGCTTTTAGATAACTAGAGAAGGGCACCCCACAACCTCATTGGGCAACCCGTTCCCGAATGTTTAATTAAAAAAAAATAATATAAATAAAATTTTGTGATCCTTCATATATACTAACCCATACTTGGACCATTTATTACTTAATGGTTTTTTTGATTCTTTTAGAATCTTTCAGTCCAAGAACAGTTCTGGGAGAAATTTATACCCTTCCTGACATCTGTGGACACTATTACAAGCTCTTCTGGTGAAAACTCTGTCTTTTTCAACCAGATCATTGAACTGACTACAAAATAAATGGGCCTCATCTTTTCAGTCAAAGGATACAGGGGAATTGTCTGAGACATTATTGCTATTTATTGCATTGGTGAAAATCCCTCTGGAGAACTCCATAGAGTTTCTGTGCTAGGGAAAAAAGAAGTCAAACCAGAGCAGCTTTAGAAAGGACTAGCAGAGTACACACTGGTTTATCAGCAACTCCAGCCCTATTGTAGGAGACAATACACTAGGTTAGCTGAAAAGAAACTTGGCTTTACAGCTGTTCTTGCAGGATACAAAAGACATGTTCAAATGGTGGGCATATTTCAGCAAGGTTTAGATTGCAAAGGAATGCAGACATTGCAGCAGAAAGCTTGATGCAAAATGCAGTCTTCAGGGAGCTGGAAGAATATATGAACAACCACCTCCTTTTGATGTCAAGTTCTGTAGTGTCTGTGATGTAAACCTGGAGTATGACTCAGCCCAAAAATCCACTCTGAAGAGCAGATGACAAGTTTATCTGGAAAATAATAGACAATGAATATTCTATTGCAACAAATGCATTTAAATGGATTAAGAGTAGAGTTAAGAAAGAAAAAAGGCTTTATTCTTCAGTAAAAGAGGGTTTTGGAACTCCTTAATAATAAAAAACTTTGATGATAAAATAAGTCAGTCACTTTTAAGAATCTGATATGTTTAGTAGAATTATCTTGTAAGAGACAAGGACAGATTGCCATGTAATAATAAACTGCATTACCCAGGAGGTCCTTTGCAGTCCTAGATATTTCAGACATAATTAATTTCCAAGTAATTGTTACTAGACATTAGCAAAATGCATTGCAATGACAGTTCACCTATACATACAGTTTAAGACTTAACCTAGGGTTTTTTCCATGTAAATTTTAAAAGCATTTTGCTTGTTTAGGTAGTATTGAGATTTTTCAGAAGTTCCCAAATTAATTTTATCCCAGAGCATGCTGTGAAGAAATATAAGTAACTGTTATCTAAATCTTGGTTGTGATATTGCAGAAAAAACTACATCATCTACTTCATGATGGCCTCTCTCTGTCTCGTTAAACTGCTCCCTGGATTTTTCAGCCAAGTCATAATTTTTGCCAGAAATGAATGACTTGGGCTAAGGTTTTATTTTTGTGTTCTCAAATTATTAAGAGACATCATTCATTGACTCCTTGAAATGATAGGCATAAAATAATGAGTATGTACCTAACCACTTGGCTGCATAGGCTTTGATGAAAACATTGCTGAAGTGATTGGTGAATTGATTTGCCATTTACTATGGGTTTTCAGCAAACATTGCATTGATTTGATATGTAGCACTGACCCACAAAAAGCTATAAGTATTTGTCCTGAATTTTTATCTCAGATTTTTTTTCTCATCATTTTAGAATTCCTAAACAGAAGCACGCCTCATCAAATATAAAGACCAGTGGTGTCAAAGTCATCTCAATAAAGGCAGATAAGCAAGGCTGTAGACAGGTTTTGAGTATGTAGCTCTCATGAATTTACATTCAAATGACCAGCTATACCACTGATTTGAAGCTCTTGCTCCTACAATTCTGAAAAGCCAGCGCATGAACATCACAGCCATTTTGTGAGGTCAGGAAGTATTGTGTTAAAACACAGCATTTAAATGTATTTCTCTGTGTTCCTTGAATATGTGAAGAAAGCAGTAAAGTGTGATGATTAATTCTTGAAAAATCTATTCCATGGTCGTTAATTCCAAAAAGGGATCACTGGGTCTACAATGATGTCTTATCTATCAGAAAACACTACCTTTTACTCAGCTGTGTTCATGTTGGATTTTGTGATTTGTTTTAGAATATTTCCAGGTCCAAAAAGCAAATTACCATAGGAAGTAGCAGGAGACAGTGAAACTGAACCCATGCTAACAAATCAAACTGTTCCTGAGCACCAGCACAAAAGTGTTGCCTACCCTTGTCAAACTCTTAGAGTGACTTGAAGATCAGGTTTTTCTCCAGGATATTTAGCAATCTCTTACACAATTCCCAGGCTTTATCTGTGAGTTTCCATGGCCCAGGATCATCATCCGGAGGCAATTTGCCTTTGGCCACTCTTTACTGGTGGACAAGAGAGTTCAGCAGTGTGGATCTGGACCAGTCTGTGTATGGGAGGCTGATCAGAGGCACACTTAGTTTCCTAATGTATGCATAACCATGCCACCTGGCTGCAAGGAAGTTGATCAAGTAACCTAAATGATCCTCCTAAGAACAAACTGTCCCTGCAGTACCAGGAAGAGTAAAGCTCTCTCCCTATCTCTCCAATGCCAAATGTGATTTTCACACTTGCATGCAAGTCACATAAAAAAAAAAAAAAAAAATTCCCATCATTGATTCAGCTCTTGTCTTGCTGTATTCCAAATCTGGTTGTTCAAAGACAGACAATATAATCCCTAAATCTGAGAATATATCAATAAAATACTCTGTGAGGGGGAAAAAACTATATAAAGAAAAATCCCTGATGGATGTGATCATAATATCTATCATTATATAAGGCTTTGAGATTAAAACAGTTTAAAGATATTTGTATTTCACAGATCTGTGGAAGGGAACATACATGACTAGAACACTTTAGAAGGTCTAGTACAGCAAACATAACAGAAAATGTAAAACTGTCTGGAGTTGGAGATTTTAAAGAATTTTTTAAAGAATTTTTTTAAAATAATCTCTATCAGAGTCTGTAAGCAGCTCTTACGTGTCACCCAGCAAACAGTTACAATATTTAATCAGGTTTACTATGAAGAGTTTTCAGAATATTACAAGGTTGAATATTTCCAGCTATACCTCCCATGAAATAGGTATGCTCCTTACTAAAATACCCGTTCCCTGTCACGTTAAGTACAGAAGAGAATATGTAAAGTTTCTATTCTAGATCTACCACAAAGCTATATTTATTTATATGAACCTGATTCATGTTTGAAACACCAGTTTAAAATACAGGTCCATAAGGGTTAGGCATATTTTAGCTGAGGGAAGGAAAACCATTTACCATTTGGACAAATATATTCCAGAGCTTTGACCCTATGTAACAATGATTTCTGCACTGTTGCATAAAACCTGCTATGCTTCCCTGTAGTCACTCAAACATCATCTTTTTAAAGTGCCTGTAAAAATTTCTTCAGTCTATAGCTCTTTAACTTTTCAAATAAATTGTTTTTACACAACATTGTTCCTTTAAACAATGATATTGAACCTGAAGGTATTTGTCCAAGCATGAATAACAGTCCTGTACAATTTAAAGTCTGAGATATATCAAGTAGTTATGAAAATGATCACAGTTCTAAAATATGCAATGTAAATTATGTGATAAAGAGGAGTCTGTTTTGGGGGATTAAGAACTCAAGATTTTTCTAAAATATATTGTGAGAGACTGAAATGTTAATGGTTAATGACTCAAAACAATTGCCCATTTGTGGCTGCTGCTGTCTGTTTCTAAATTCCAATCTGTCCCACCTGAGTATTCAGTGCACTAACAAGACTCACAGCAACACAAACTGACATCTAAAACTAAGACTTTTCCAAAACTTTCTCTTTTTTTTTTTTGGTCTTTTCTCTCCCCATTCAAATTGGGCTTTCAGGTGAGTATGTTAGCTTGTGAAAAACCTAAAGGAAACAATACCGGGAAAAGTAATAACTAATTCAAAATTATTACCTATGAGGTTTCAGTACTCAGTGGAATTCATTCACATTTTGTGTATAGCAAGTTTTGACTTTCATACCAAGGCAAATAATAAAATGCAAGACATCTTAAAGCTCATCAAGCCCATAATGTCAGCATTTGTTGTACGTTTGATGTATTTTTGAATAACCATCCTTTGTGATTTGACAAAGTGTTAGCTAGATTTTCTAATGAATGATTTCTGATTTTGGTCATAATTACTTCATCTTTCTAATCCACCAGTCTGCAGGTATCTTGAGCAACATTTATCTAAACAAACTATAGATATCTGTAGTCATTCAAGCAATACATACTGGAATCACATTAAAACCTCTTATTTCTGTCCATTCACTATAAAGAAAAATTGAACTGTTATCTTAGGCATAGACAACTAGATAAGGGATACACAAAATGAGGCAAGAGAGTCATAATTTTTTTCTTTTCTATTTGTTTAGGGTTTTTTTTCACATCAACAACCATTTATTTGTTCTGGCACAATAATTTGTGAAATGTAATATTTGCCTGTGAATGAAGAGGCTCAGCATAATGACTTTTGTAAAAGTTAGACTCTTTATGCCCTCTTTTGTTTGCTTGGGCTGCAGCAGAAGGGAGACTAGGGTCACTAATCATGGGATTCATATTAATGAAACACAAATAAATTTGTTGAGATTGGCTGCTAGGACCTCTCTGTTCTCATCTGATTTAACAGCAAAAGAGTTTGAAGGAAGATGTGTACTTTGAATAAATATAATATTTTTATATTTGTTTGTCTAAACCAGGCCATGGCTGGAAAAATCAGTGTAATTTTTCTGCTAAATTTTCAGAAGTATCATCATTATTAAATATCAGTGAAAATTTTGAATGTGCTCTTTTTAGTAACATGTTTCATATTTATTATTAGTTGGCTGGGGTTTTTTACATGACAAGTTTCACATAGAATCACATAATTTCAAGCAATATACATGTACAGTCTGGAATATAAACTAAAAAGGCTTTACTACATCTTGATTAAATAAGCAAAATCTTCTGGAGAAAGTAGGCTGCCATTTTGCATTTATAGCTTGGGAGGATGCTAATAACATTTGAATTGGTCTTTGTCTTCCACAACAGAAAACATCAGCATAAGGTTTTAGGAATGCCTGAAGTGAGCTGTACTTAGGTTACACCTCACTATAATTTATGATTAAACTAATTTATCTCATATGTTATTTCTTCTATTCCACTAAAGGTGTATTTCCAAGTATTGTTCTACAAATGAAGGGGGTTTTTTATGTTTTTGTCTTCTGCATTTTGATTTAGATTGGTAATTCTTATCTTTTTTTTACAAAGTTTTATGAGAAAAATTTAAGCAGAGTTGCCTGAAGTTTTTATCTACTAATGAGTTAAATTTTACATAAATTCAGAAAATTAACATCAAATTAGGAACAGAGTCATGCCAAAGGTTCCTCTGTAATAGGTCGAGAAAATGCTCCTTTAAAGGATGCTTTATTTTACCTTAACATGTTTAGAATCTTAATTTTAACTTCCTTCTACTGGCTAGAGAGAGAAGTATATGATGGCTATGTTCATACTAACATTGGTAACATGAATCCACATTTACTTCTTTGGAAAAAATAATATCTTCATATCAGAGATTTTTGTTTTACATTATTTTATTGTTTCTAGTCTAGTCCATAATTTCAATCAACCTCTAAATCCAGCCACAACAGACGTAGTTTTGGTATTGTCTAGACCCACTGAATATATATTTTGGACTGAGGAAACTATACATAGCTTTAGTATTTGTTTCATCACAGTTTTTGGAGAAAGCTAAAAAAACCCAAAAAACCTAATTTATTTTAAATCTTTATATGTGATTGGTTTTCTTTTGCATTCACATCTCTTGGAACAAACTTGAAGTGGTTAAGTCAGATATTAAACACACTTTATTTTGATAACTGTAACTTTAACAGTACTTCTAAATTAATCAAGAGTTTAGGTACTCTGGGGAAGAATAAATAGCTAAGTGAGGCTGATAATATATTGCAATTTTATACAACCCAGAGAGAATTGAAGACTCCTGCATTGATTATCTGTTGTTTCAAAACATCTTATCTTTTTTTCCCCCACTCTAATTCAAATTGGGTATTTGCTTATGCATAACATGGCCAGTGTTATGGGAAGGTGTTGCTTACTTCAGAGCTTAATTTCCTGGCTAGAAAAACACGATGGAAACACTCAAGTTTACAATTGCTTGAAAGCAATGTAAACTTATTCACCACAAAGAAATGTAACAGGTTTCAGGCATATTGTATTGTACTTTGTGAAAATAGTCAATTGAACAAAAATCCACCCCCCACTTGGAATAAAAATGCTTGTATGACACATAGAACAAACTAAGAGATCGTGTTCAGTATATCAAGTTAAATGGATTATTTTTGAATGAAGAATTTAAAAATTAAATATTTTAGTTATTCTGATTAATCTACACTTATTAAGAGAGATGAGGTGAGTAACGATGACATTCCTTACTGATAATTATACCCTCATGATATTGGAATGATTAGGACACCTTGCTCTATAATATTTATTTACATAAAATCACAACTAGACCAGACTGAATAGAGTTAATTTTTAGGTGTTTGGATTCTTTTTACATGTATTTAACTATATGGATGATGGGGAAAAAATACCATAACCTTAGTTACTTGCAGATTTTTGTTTGTCTAAAAATGTTACATGTAACGATTTTTCCTTTTATTTGTTTGGAATATACAGCAGTGCAAGAAAACTGTTATTTGCCTTTACAGTCAAGCTATTTTAATAACTAAGTTATCACAAGGAGAAGTTGGAAATAGTTAAGGAATTTTGTTACTCTGAAAATTTCTGTAAGTGGAAATATGTGGAAGGAATCTGTCATTCCAACAGGTTATTTCACTTCATATCACTGCATGAAAAAGCGTGATTCTAAACTCAGTTTTTCAGACTGAAGTGGACATCAGACCAAATGACTTTTCTCACTCTCTGTAGAAGAGACACATGATACAGAAGACATTATGGTAATTTTTTTTCCCCAATTTTTCTTTTCTCATCTATAAAATCAATGCAGTTACTGTAAGATACATATAACTAATCTGAGGTGAAGAATTAATTTCCCCTTCTAAGTACATAGATTTCTGTAATAATTGTCCTTGAAATTGTATATTTCAAGCTATTTAACTTCTGCAACATCCCCAAATAATCTTTTACTCATGTAAATGTTTGTAGTTTTTGCCTTAGTTTCTCACAATACAAATAAATTTAAATTGACAATAATTTTCTCTCTTCTCACACTTTTTTTATTTCTCACTCTTCTCTCCTCTGTGCAGTCTTTGGCCCTTTCTTAAGCTTGTTTACTCTAGGGGATCACCCATTTGGCTTTGGGGCCCAGCCATGTCTTTCAATGGGTCCTACACAGGGCAGCCTCAGCACTTTGCACAGAGGGCCCATCCTCCTGATACACATGCAAACATGTAAAGTGTACAAAATACACAGAATATATTGTTCTGTGCATGCAATGCATAGTAAAAAATATGTATGTGCTTGTGTGTGAGTGTGTGTGCCATGAGAAAAGCTGGAAGGTTGGATGGAGGGATGGATGGATGGATGGGTGGATGGGTGGATGGATGGATGGATGGATGGATGGATGGATGGATGGATGGATGGATGGATGGATGGATGGATGGATGGATGAGTGTTGCTACTATCATACTCTATACTTAAATTTATAATTAGTTAATTGGAAAAATAAAGCAAAACAAACCAAACAACCACATTCTAAGTAAAAGTGCTGGCCCAGATTTATAAATACTGTATTTGCCTCAATTTCACTACCTCAATTTCACAACTTGAAGAGTAAGACAAATAATGTTGAGAAGGACAAATTATATGGTTTGTTATAAAAAGAAAAGGAATGAAACACAAATAGAAAAGAGTTGTCCCTTATAAAATTTACAGAAAAGGTATATTCAGATTGTCATCTAAATCCAAATCCATCAAAGGGAAGACGACATACAGTCCTGTAATTAAGTGGGATTGTGTTAACGCTTAATGCTTTATCTGAGAGTATCATAAACATTTCATCTCTATGAAAATTTGACTCCTTAATGCCATCATTGTCAGGAAGCCAGAATTGTTTCTGCTTGAATTTATTTCAGGTAAGTTAAGTAATTTTTGACATTTATAAAGTTTTGATTGACCTAATTATTCTGGGATTTTTGGTTTTACCTGTTGTGGGTGGTTTGATTTTTTTGCCAAGCTTTTCCCTCAGGGAAGAAGTATCTAAAACTACATACTATATGTATAGGCTACCTGTACAAAACAAAATATTGACAAGACATAAATAAGTAAAATTTGTGTATTATTGTATTATTTCATCTGTATATCTTGATTCAAAGCCTGTCAAAATCAAAGGAAAGAATCTAATTATCTTCAAGTAAATTTGGGAAAATGCTTATATGTGATTGCAGCAGGTTGCTTCTTGTCAGCCACCATTAACTATGAATGGTGTCTCCTGCTAACATCAGACAACTGAGACTTATATTTTATTATAATGGAGTTGGAAAAAATATTCCAAGTTTCTTCAAAGTAGTAAAGCTTCCTTGTCCTGATTATTTTCCCACAGAACCTTTACCTAAATTCTTGCAGCCTTACCTGGAGAACTTTATAACTCCATCTTTGAACCCATCATTTTCAGAGATGACAATAAATATTCTAATATAATAACTCCCTTAAAAGGAATTCCTTCATTCCTTTTTAACTTTGGCACTGAAATATCAGTGGAAGAATACTTTGCCACACGCACATAAAAAAAAATCTGTTAGATCTCAATCAAAATTGGATCTTAAACCAAAATTGACTAGTCATTAGTTGATAGCATATCAGTTAACCTATATATGCCATTGACAATTTTGAGTGACTGGATCAATTTGTCTAAACCAAAATGCCTAAGAAAAACTGAATTTTCAGGGTGGACATTCAAAATTTCCTTCAAAAGTGATTTTCAATGCTGTCTGAAGTTAACACTCTCCTGTAGAGATGTCATCTTAGCTAAATATTAAAAAGAATTACCTAAAACAGTATAATGTCTTAAAGCTATTTTAATATATGATTTTATTCTACTCTAAACCTTTTTCAAATATATTATACTTACAAATGTTATCACATATACCTCCAGCACAATCACTCTTCTCATTGTCCAACAAACTTACCTTTTTCTGCTTTTCCAGATAACAGTTAGTAAAACATTATGCAAGGCTTATTGCATTCCTTATTCTGGAAAAGGAGAAGAAGATACATGGAAAGGTACTAAATGGCTCAAAGTTGTTTATAAGGAAAATCTTATAATTGTTCTAGTGCAAGCAATACATGATTAAAACTTTGATTAAGAAAGAATATTTCAATTAATCTGATCTTATACATGCTATGAATATCTGATCACTGGGGAATAAAGCTCTTTTGATATAGCTAGAGGTAAAATTTCAAAGCTATGCTAAGATGTTTTACTCCCATTGATGCTGACAGAACTTGCCTGACCAACATCATATACTGTGGAGGCTGCTAAGCCAGGCAGTGTTAATACAAACACACTCCTCTGTAGAGAAACCAGACAGAATATAAACACAACTCCCTAAAGGAGATACCCTGGCAAACAGCTCTCTATGTTATGGCAGAGAAATGTGTTAATCAGTTGTACACCATTGGTTCTTTTTTACCCCAGCCGATTGGTCCGGTTTGGATCCTTCCCCTGATTGGTCCCTTTCCCAATTCCTCTCCCCACTGGCCAAGTTGTGAAACCCCACCCCTAGCTACCCTATATAAACCCACGTGCCTTGGGATCTTCAGCTCCTTTTTGCTCCGAATGTGTGGAATAAAGCTTTCCTGGAGATCGAAAAGGTCCCGTCTTGCTGCTCTTCCTCCTGTATCACCTGGGGTGGCAAATGTGGCTCTGCTGCTCAGGCAGCTCCTCAAAGAGCAAATCACTCTTCACTTGAGAGTACACTAGAGAGCAAATCACTTTGCACTTGACAGTGCACCACAGAGCGAAAACACTTTGCGCCTAAGGGTGCACAAAAAGCTAAATCACTTTCTGCCTGAGATTGCTTGCGCCTCTGTCGATCTGGGTGTCTTTTTAAAGATGCTTCTAGCAAGGAAGGTTGCAGCACCTTTACCACCAGACCAGACCATGATAATATACCATGTTCAAAATTCACCCTATTAATTAATAAACAAGTCTTGATAAATGCGGTCTACATCTTAAGATGTCCTGGAGTAAGAATGTTTCTATAGAGTCACTATACTGTTTGCAGTGTACTGGGGGTCCTATAAGTCTTGCCCGTGACAGTTCTTGTAATTTCAGAGAAAGTGAGTGTCCTTAATAGTGCAAATGGATAAATCCAGCAATTCTGCCTGAAAGATACAGTCTTTTAAACAAATATCTTTGAACAGAGAAAAAAAAAATATTCTGAATGCATATTGGATGTGTAGAATCTCAACACAATAAATTATGCATATATTTTATCATTTGGGTGCCTATTTTCAACTAAAATTCATAGCAAAATATCACTTAGAAAGACAATTATGTGTGGACAGCTGTTAAGGTGTATGGTGTATATAAAACACATAATCTTTTCTGACACAGAAGCTTCTGACACAGAAGTACACTGACTCTAGCTTGGACTGTTGCTGTTTTCCTACACAGGGCCAGGCCATTAGCAGTGCACAGGTGAGCCAGTGAGTCAGAGTGAATCCAAGGAATTGAATCCTTATTTGTAGGTTAGTTATGTTAGCTGCAATGTCCACATATAGATTATATCAGTACAATTTCAATCTTTTAAGTAGACCTACATATCTTTAAATTTTGGCTCAACTTTGTGTACAACATGCCCTATGGTAACGGTACATTTATACATAACATCTTTGCAGTTGTTATCAGCTATGAAAGCGAGCAGAAGCTACCTTCATCCAGACTTACAAACTCCTTTCATTGTTACACTAATAAATTTGTATTTGTCAGTCTTGCCACTGGAACCCCAATTACACAGTCACAGGATGTTGTAGTTATGATGAAACTGAAAAATTATTTTCAGAACTCCCCTAAATTCCGGTTTTGTTGAGATTTTCTGGATCACCACGAAAGGACCAAAGGATGTTTCCTGTAATGGAATAGCTGCACCAGGAAAAGGTCTGTAAAAAAGTAAGAATATTATAATGAAATATTGCTTCCATGTGTTTATCCCCAAGTAAAACCTTCCCGGGGGACATCAGGCATAGATCTTTGTCTCAAATACCGTCATCACTTAATTCTCCCAGGAAACCAGCCTGATTTTTATTCTTCTTCTTTCTGTAACCATGTAAAAAAGAATGATAAATATTTGTGTCTTCCAGCGACAAAGCAGTGAACACTGAAGTTCCTCTCTTAAGGTTTGTGGTCTTTTTATATGTATTTTGGTTTCATTGGATCTTTCAAAGCAATTTAAATGTCAAATATGCTTTTCTTTGGCTAGTTTTATTAGGAATGTCAGTTTACTTTGGTGTGCCCTGGGCATGTCTATTTATTTATGGATTCAATAAGTGAAAGATCCTGTGTGCAATAACACAATCAATCTGAACAGTAATTAGTGTTGTGATATATGGTGGGGTTAGTAACTGAAGGTAACTCACCCACTCTGTAACTACTAATACAACATTAGATACTTCTAGCATTGCACTGTACATTTGCTCCTGTTTCTTCTGAAATTGGGCCTGGATTTGTTTTCCATGAGATTTGAGCTTTGGTTCCTATAAAAGTATAAAGGAAAGAAAAAGAAAACAAGATAAATGGGCTTTTTCACCTCCTTTTTAAACTGATTTGTGATTTTTTTATAGGAATATAAAGCCATTTGCAATAAAAGTTCAAAAATTCCTGTTGCAGCTTCTTTGATAAGCAGCCAAGTGTTTCTGTGAGTCTTAAAACCCATGTTTTCCCGAATCCAGTTTTTAATGTAAATGTTTAGAGATTGTAATTGTAGAATAATTCATTAACAAAGGTAGAATTTAGAGAACATCTACCATAGTCATTTGAGGCAAATAAAGAAATGAGACATCTGGAGGGAAAACCACATAATGTTATTATGATTATTATTTTAAATATTTTTATAATAATGCCTATATTTCTTTGGAGTTCTAATTTAATAATGTCAAACACTTAAGATGTGAAATTATATAAAAAGGTAAATTATGTTGCTATGAAAAGGTAAATTATATTGCAGGTCACATGAGGAAATTTAGAGAGTAGAAAATGAGAGAAATGCAGAGAAATAATAATGAGGGGAGGACAGAAGATGTAAAAAAAGTAATGTAAGCATTAATATAGACAGAAAAAGGTGGAAGTGTTATGTGGAAGGTTAAGGAAAAATAAAAGTTAAAACATATGATAAAGATGAGGCAACAGAAAGAAATGAGGAGTAAGGGGCTATTTAAACAGTTTTGTCATCTCTGTATTTCATGAAAAAAATATCATTCTTAGTACTTATTAATTGATATGGTCTTCAATATTTTTTCTAATCTTTTTTTGCTTTCCACTTTTTTGGGATCTCATGCCTTGAGATTCCTTGCTTTCTTTTTGCCTTAATTGTTCATTTCTACTCTGCACTTTTTTTCTCATTGTTTATTGGCCTTATATTTCAGTCCCTTATTCATCCTCTTGATACCAAGTCAGCGATCATTCTAGGAGTGTTTTTAGTAGAACTTCCGTATTATGTTGAAAAACTGACTGCAGAGAGAAACAGATAAAGTATTTAAATTATGTGAAGAAACCAATGTTTAACATCACAGTAAAAATGGCAGACTAAGATTTAGCCAAGATCATGCTTTTTGCAGTACCTCTAAGGACAGTTCCAAACTGCATTTGACAGTTTTAAAATGCATTGTTGCATTTGTCATAAATTGAATTATTTTAATGAACATATGTGCAACGAGATAATTCTTAAACAAAATCTCCAATTTCCTGTTAGTTTAATTTCTTCAACCTTTTAGTGCTTTGAAATGAAGATTCTCTGGACATTGTAAGATATGCTTTATGTCACATAGAGACATTAAAAAAGAGTTTCTCAATATTTTCAAACTTAAAACTGCTTTATGTTTGCATTCTTGAACTAAATTTTGTTCAATATGGCACTCATAGACAAAAACTAGAGTTTTCGTGTTCCCAGAAATTACTTTCATATTTTAGAATCCAGTGAGCTTTCTCCCTGAGTGACATTAAACCAATGACACATTGTCTGCAAGTGAATCCACATTATGACCTTGTCCTTCATATTTTTGTTTTTGCTACCTGTTTAGGTAATCATTACAGTCTGAATGCTATTACTAATATCAATTAATTCAGGTCAAAAGCATAACAGCAGGAAAAAGAGATCAGCAGTTACCATATGAAAACCCAAGACGCTGGGGCACCTTATGGTATGTGCAAACAATTCACTATACAATTTCTGGAGAGAGGAAACTGGCATACTGTTGAATACTGTTTTCCTTTGGGTAAAATTTTAATTAAAAAAGCAGCATGGATACAGGTTTTTGATCTTCACTATTCAAATAGCTGAGATAGCTGTTTGAATTTTAAAATCTTATAAAGTATTTCATTAAAAAAAAAAAGACTTCTGTTATCTTAGCCTTAAAACAGTTTTTAATATGATGGACTTGAATTTATGAGTAAAGTTAAGCCTGAAGTACATCCAAAGAAAACTTAAGAAGGGATAATGAAAATTTGCCATTAGTCTTCCTAGGTCAAGCTTTAAAACCCCCCAGACAATATGTTGAGTTGGAAGGGATGCATAAGGATCACTAAGTCCAACTCTTGGCCCTGCACAGGACCATCGTCAAGAGTCACACCCTGTGCCTGAGAGCACTGTTCAAATTCTTCTTGAGCTCTCTCAGGCTTGGTGCAGTGACCACTTCCCTGGGGAGCCTGTTCCAGTGCCCAAACACCTTTTTGTGATAACTAACCTAAACCTCTCCTAATACACCTTCAGGCCATTCCCTTGTGTCCTGTCACAACAGAGCAGAGATCAGTGTCTGCCCCTCCTCTTCCCCTCACAAGGAAGTTGTAACTGCAGTGAGGTGTCCTCTCGGTCTCCTCCAGGCTGAACAGACCAAGTGACCTCAGCTGCTCCTCATACTGCTCCCCCTTCAGTTCCCTTCCCCATTTCCATTGCCCTCCTTTGGATGCTCTAATAACTTCATATCTTTCTAACATGGCGCTGGCCAAAACTGCACACAATATTCAAGGTGAATATTATTCTCATGTCTGAGGCATGAGGAAAATTACCTGCTGTAATTCACAATGGCCAAGGATGTCCAGAGTCCTACAATGTTCTCACTCACCTGAGCCTTGAGAGACATTCTTCTGTCTTATAAAGGAGGCATGCAGCTGGATACTCCTGTATCCATACGCCTGGATCATGAAATAGAAACAGGGAGGAAAGGTCATGGAGGAGCCTTGTGTTCAACTCTTGAGCTGTATTTCTATGTAAGCAATTCTGCACGACCTTTTACCATAGTTCTGCTCTGCATTCTAGGGTGATCAAATTTGTATTCATATAATACATTTGTGTAAATAGAGTTCCATCAAGATATGCTGTAGCCAAGGGTGAATGTTAAAAAGAAAAATATACATTTTCTGTAAAGATTATTTTTCCTTTCTCAGTTTAATGTTGTTACCAGAGGCATATGAGCACTAAATTGACATCCTTTCAGTTTGTGAGGCACTAGGCACTTCTGGAATGGGTAAAAGCTTCGTTAATTCTGGTTTTTAAAGCCGGAGGGTATAGAAGCTAAAAGGATTTCTTTTTTTCTTTTTCTTTTTATTTTTTTTCCTTTATTTTCAAACTAAACAGCAGTTTGTGCTTACCTTTGGATATGTGAAGATGTGATGTCTGCTTATTACCCACGGAAATGTAAATACAAGACTGAAATAGTTGCAGTAGTAAAGGTCAAGCATTTTAAAAAGTCAATATAACAAGAGCTAATACAAGGAAAAAGGAACCTCTTACCTTCCTACTTCTTAGAGATGATAAAAACAAAATCAGAAATATCCATGAGGTATGTATAAAGAAAAGTTTAACTTGACAATATTTGCAACTCACGACTTCCAAAATATTTTTTGACTTGAATTACACTTAAGATGGATTAATTGTATTTATTTTTTTACATTTAAACTTAACTTTCTATTTTTGAGTCAGTCATGCATGAAACATTTTTAAGAGTCAGACTTAGAAGCATATGACTAGGAAAGTTATTCCAGTGTCTAAACCTATAGTTAAATTTCAGCTACAGAGGGAGAACCTCTGAAACCCTGCGCATGTTTGAGTTTGTGTCCCAGACATGCCTTGGTTCCATGTAAGAATTAAATCTGATAATTCACTATTCCTGTTTCAGTTCCTATATCTTTATAGAAACAAGTGTCAAATGCATGAATTGGAAGGTAGCTATTGGAGGGATCATGGCTCTCATCTGGACACTTACTGATCAGCATATCAAGTCACATCCTCACATTATTGACATCAGCTGTCCATCACAAATATCATTTTGACATACCTCATAATAAACTTCTGGAGGTACCTATGTCTCTCCGTTGATTGCAAATTCATAGAATTATAAAACCATTTATGCTGGAAAAGATCCTTAGATCATCAAGTTGAGCTGTTAACCTGGCACTGACAGGCCCACCAGAGCAACATGAGCTGAAGTGCCGCTGCAACTTGTCTTTTAAATACCTCCGGAAATGAGGATGCAATTGCTTCCCTGGTCAGCCTTTGCCCATGCTTGACCACTGTTTCAGTGAAGAAATTTTTCCTAATATCCAATCTAAACTTCCCCCAGCACAAATGAGGGCCACTTCCTCTTGTTGATTTCTTCTTACTTCGGAAAATAAACTGACTCCTGCCTCACAACAACCTCTTTTCAGGCAGTTGTAAAAAGCAGTAAGGTCTCTCAGCCTCCTTTTCTCCGGGATAAATGACCTCAGGTACCTCTGCTGCTCCTCATATGACTTTTCACAAGACCATTTGTCAGCTGTGAATCCAATCTGCCTAATTCAGACTCAGAGGTCTAGAAAAGGGAATCAAATATCCCTTGAAATTCCCTAGATATCTTTCCTGACTGCTACGTGTCTTTTATCATCTGAAAGTCTCATACAACTGTTAGATGTTATCTGGAAATGTAAAAACAGATATCTAAGGTCCCACTACTCTCAAAAGGTGAGGAATCTAGAAATCAGTTGCTCCATATAGATAAGTATTCTGGTTTGAGATAGCTCCCATTTCATAGTTATACCTCCTGCTGAATAAGAGTGTGGTACAGATATATGTTATGGCAAATTGCACACGACAGATAATAAATTTAAGTATATACATAGATGTACATTAACATTTTTATAGGTGTACATATAGCCAAAGATTTTGGCTAATATATGTTTTTCAAACTCTTCTCTGTGAAGTGATTGCAATTACAGAATTATAGGATTAATATATATTTCATTCTCATAATGAAGCTATGTTACATATCTGGTACCAGTAAGAGCTGTTTTGGTTACCTCAGTAACATAAGCTTCAAGTCTTTCTATGACATACAGAAAAGAAAACTGCCCCAGTACCTGTGTCAGAGAAGGTCATAAATACAGTCTCCCTGAAACATGTAATATTTCCTTGTGGCTAGAATTTATGGGATCAAGTTTTCAGGAAAACATAAAACTTAAAATTTCATCTTGTAGACAAGGCTGAGTGCCCAGTCAAGGGTCTCTTATGTGTTTGGTTTGTTATGTTCTGGATCCATCCACCTCTTTTCTGAAGACAACTGGCAGCAAGGAAAGATTTAATTTTTTTATATGACATTCAGACTTGAAGAAAATTATTCCTTTGTATCCCTCACCAATCCAACATATTGTCTTTCCTCTCACATTTTTACCATTCTTATAAGTATCTATGCCTAAATATTCTCTGTAACAGTTCATAGTTCCTTACCTTCTGTAAATACTGTCCTAAATTAGAAACTTTCTGTACAAATGTCTTTTTCTAAAAAATAGTGGAAAATACTAAGCCTACCACAACCCCTTCTGTATGACTATCTTGTGAGTCACATATCCTGTACACAGTATATTTCAAAAAAAACCCCACCGTTTCTGTGAAAGTATTTTATATTTAGCAACTCACCTCAAGAAAATCTGAAATAGGGAAAGTATTGTTAATTTAGGGAAAATATTTGATAATGTAAGCAAAATAAACACCTACACACAGAATATGGGGGGTTTTTTGCATATTCGAGGTGTTAGTAATGTTATTTTCATCTATTGAATAGCTATTACAATAGAAAAAAATTAATGGATAGTTCACATATATAGGCTTATATATAATTTTGTGTATTAAAAAAAAGGGATTTTTAAGTTTCTCTAGTTTGGGATTTTTGAGAGAGAGTTGTATTTTAGAGTTTTTAAAGGGGGCTTGTTTGGGCTTTTATAATATTTAGCAGCAATTTCCTTTGTGATGTTTTCATGTGAAACCTTGATAAATAATTTTCCATGGAGAAATTCTGCTGTTTTAAAAAATGACTTTAACAGAATTATTTCTAACGGCAATCTTCTCACATTACATGCCTCCACTAACAAATAGACAAAAGTATCTTGCAAAATTTTATCTAAAATACTTCTCTGATAATAAAAGTGAAAGGTGTTTTTGTGTAGTTATGAGATGTTTAGTGTGAGATGATAGACATACCAAGTAGAAAAAGATTTTAAATGTATTTTTGGAATTCCACGGACATGCCTTCTGATTTAATTTTCTGGCCATTACATAAAAATTGTTTTCCAGTATGGAATACTCTGCAGATATCCACTGTTACTCTTTTGGGTAGTGCTGTTAAAAAGAGCTTTTACTCTGATAGAAACTGTACCTAGTCAGAACTTTGTTTATATAAATTATACACATGCAGAAACTAAGCATACAGATTTATGTTTTGTGTGACCCTTTTAACTCTCTGCACTTGCTGTTAAGTTGTGTATTTTTCCATAGGAGCACTGTAACTCATAAGAAAATGACTAATGCTGCAAACTCAGTTAAGTCTCAAAAATAGTCATTAGTTTTGAGGTCTGGCACTCCTTTTGGGAAATCAAAGTTTTTATTGCCAGATAAATTAGTGCTTCAAAAGTATGAATACAGATGCTGTTTGCAAATTTGTCACAATCTGTCTTCCAGCAGAAAGAATTTATACTGTATATAGTAATGGAAAACAGAAAACTGCATATTTCACTAAATTGCAGCTGTGTATGGAAGATTTATATGGTTGTTTTGTGTCAGAGAAACATATAGGTCTGTCAGTATTCACTTCAGTATTCCACATAGGACTCTGGAATTCTTATTTTAAAGTTATTTTATACTTCTTAATAGAATAAATAAAATACAGACCTTTTTGTTGAGCAAGTCATACATAATAACTATGTTTATCAATGTTTTATTGCAAAAGATGACTGTAGTAATTGTGTTATTCTCACTACAGGCTTGACAGACCATATCTAAGAATTTCAGTCTGCAACCCATTTTCATAATTCCTAAGTGTCCACTCAGTGCAGTATTAAATGTTTTAGAGGACTTGTATATCATCCTAGGTGGGCAATCCTGGAAGAAATGCCTAGAATAAGTGACAAAGCAACAATTCCATTTTTATTATAATCAAGTTCATTCATTTAGAGATTGAATATTCTCAGGTAACAAAAAGCTGAACCCAGACAGCAAGTTTCTTTTTGCTTGCATGCCTTTACATAATGAAGTCTTACTTTTCCGATTTTGTGGTGTCTTTTTTTTTTTTTTTTTTCTTTTTATTCCCTACTCTCAATTCCCTTACAGCAACCAGCCTTCAAAACAAGAGCTAACACTTTTTTTGCAGTTGTGAAGTATTGGATCCAATTACTCCCAGGAACAAAAAAACAGAGTTCATTTTAATAGGATTTGTAGTAAAACAAGGCGTATAAAAATCAGATGCATAGGCAAAGAATTTTTCATCTTTAATCATTAAGCTACCAGTACAAATTGAGCCCTGCAGTTATTTCATTCCCAAAGGAGAACAGAGATTTAAAGAATTCAGAGGATTAAATATTTGTGTTTGAGTGAACATGCGAAGTGTTTTTGTGGCTGCTATCATTAAAACTGTATTTCAACACTTTATTTCAAATGCATACGATACACATTCTCTCTAAATGATAGCTTGAAACTCTTACTCGATATGAGGCATTAAGGTCACCTGTGTTATATCACCATCTCTCCCACAGATGGCCCCGTTTATCTGGTTACTAACCTATTGTTAGTCTTTGTCAATATAGACAATTTAAACTTAGCATTTTTTCCTCAATAGCAAAGAGACACATACTACAATCTGTTAATTCCAAGACAAAAAAAAAGTTATATATTGCCAGACAAAAATTTATTCTTTGAATCCCTGAAAATCAAAATATGTTGTACCCAAATTATTCTCAGAATCTTTCAAATGTCACTGCCTTGCTTTCCCATGAGAGTGTAAACATGGAACAGGTAAAGTCTTAGTTACACTTCTATTGAAAAAGACTAAGAAATTAATAGCAAGTTAATAAAATACATAACCATTGTGAGGGAAATTAGTGAGAACTTGTCAAATACAAGGCACCCATTGCAACAGCAGATCAATGTCCGACACATAGGGTTTAGCATGTCTTACAGAATAAATGCATAATGACAATGAATGCCCAATTTTATTTTTTTTTTAAATTTCTGCATATTTAGTATATTTCTGTATGCAGCAGAATATACCAGGGTGTAAAATGGGTTGCTGTCTCCCCACATAGCTGTAGCACCTAGTGGACTACTAATCTAATGTTTTAAATTATGTTAAAGCATGTTTTTTAAATTCAAAATCTCTTTTTCCTTAGGAGTCTTCAAGCTACTACTGTGATCCGTGTTACACCTCTAGGTACATAGCAAGTGTGACAAAAAGTCATAATTTTCTTGATCTTGCTTCATCCTTTTTATTAAGACTACTAACTTAGGGAAGGAAGTTAGGAAATGTTTCCCTTTATAATATATATGCAGATAATCCTCTTATATACAATATTTTTATATGGTCTTCTCAAAAGCCTGGAGTGTAGAGTGGACTATATGTAATATCTGTACCTAAATAAATGACTAACATTTTTTGAGGGCAATTTATCCCATTATAAAACAGCAATTTACAAGTAGAGAAATGAATAATGCCATGACATTGTCAGTTCTGCCCAAAGATTATAAAGACAGTTGGGATCTGTCAAGATATATATATCCCAGTCATATTACCAAACTAAATGTCATGTATAGGCTATATATTCAGAATTGCCTTGCCCTGACCTCCAAGGTTGCCTGTTCAGGGTTCCATGTGCACTTCAGCTGTTCTGTTTTCCAGTGTCCACAGTAATATTTGGTGGTTTTAACATGAGAAACTAAGACCTGGCTAAACAAAATCTGGTATTCGTTAAATTCCAGTTCATATATAATATTTAAAAACTGCTTTGGAAAATATTCACCTAAATGTTCACACACTGTCATCTCAACCATTGTTTACGTATCATGGACGAGAATCTCTAATTAGCAGATCTCTTGGAAAACTTTAATAATGCACACCTGTAGTGGTATGATCTTCACATGAACAGAATGGAACTGATAGGCTTATCCCAATTCATGAGTTTTGTATAAAGATATCCAGATGGACTGGAATCTGTACATGTGTAGGAGGGCAAGTGCAGGGTGTGCCTGAGAGATAGAGAAAAGCTGCAGATGGTGTTTGACTGTTGAACTGAGAATATGTATCTGTAATTTATCTGGAAGATGAGGTAAACAGCACATTAATTAAATTTGCAGATGATACCAAATTGGAATGTGTTGCAAACACCGTTGAGAAATGATACAAAGCAAAGTGACCTAGAAAAGGTTAGAAACGTATGCAAAACTTTAAAAAGTGATATATAATGAAAGTTCATATATTGAAAAACAAAGCTTAAATAGAGATAACTGAAAAACAGTAACATTAAGACAATTTAAAGCATGATAATAGTCATTGTATGAACAGTTTGAAATTTTCTTGTCTCATCTCATCTTTTCTCGTTTCTGTCTCCTTTGTTCTCTCTTGTCTTCTTTCTCTCTTTTTAGCTTTTTGGGGGGGTTTTGTTTGTTGTTTTTTTTTTGTTAGTTTTTTTGTTAGTTTGTCTGGTTGGTTGGTTTTTTGTTTTTATTTGTTTATTTAGTTGGTTTGGTTTAGTTTCTTTTGATTGGGTTTTTTGGTTTGGGGTTTTTTTTTGTTTGTTTGTTTTGGTTTGGTTTGGTTTGGTTTGGTTTGTTCTTTTGTAAAGTTTCTGCTATATTTTTGTTGATGTATTTAAAAACGTGGTTCATTTCAAGTGAGGAAAATTTGTATCACAACCAGAAAGACACTGTCCCACATTTTTCTTTCATTGATCCAAAGATCTATTGCTACAGCTATAAAAATCTGCAGCACTGGATGAAAATTGTCATTTTATTAGTGACTATAAGCAAAATAACTTCTTTATAGTCTAAAAGTAAGATTAAAACTTCATCTTGTTAAGGCCTTGCTCCCTGCTACCTTCACCTTTACTGCACAGCAAAGGGGTTCTTTTTCTTGCATTTCCAGCATAAATCTAATTAAACTCAGAAAAGTTGTTCTCAGTTTGTATTTAGCTTTGAAGTTTGCTACTTCTGTTAAAGAATAAGGAAGGGTTGTAAACTATTTTTTATTTCTTCCATCTGTACTGCTTAAGTAAAGCTTAAGCTTAAATACCAACTTCCTCTAGAAACAGCATATTCCCTTTGTCACAGTGATTACAATAACATTGTGACTGACAGTGAGTTTAATTATGAGAGTAATTTAACTCCAGAATATCTAAAATTTGAAGAAATAAGCATCATTGCCTGTAATTATTACAACTGTCATCCAGGAAGTGAGAACTCAATTGCACTTCCTGCTCTGACAGAGTTTGATTGTTATTTTAGGGTCAAGTATGAAGATCAGTTTTAAAGAAAATGTTAAAAAAGAAATAAGAATGAATTAGAATAAAGACACACAGTGAAAGAGGAGATGAGTTTATATTTTACAGGTAATGACCCTTTTTTTCCAAATGCTTACCCAGAACTGCCTTTACCACTCTGAGAATTGCTTTGAGCTCTTAAGCTTTCTCCTCCCTGAAATCAAATAAATTAGTAGTTCTGGAAAGTGAGATCAACATCCCTAGATAGCTTGATTGCCAGGATACCTTTAACTTTTACCTTTTACCTTTACACCTTTTAGTTATGGCTACGTGGTACATTTTTCTATGTGACAATATTTGATATACATTACACTTATGTTCCTAGCTGAATAGTCGCATGAGCTTAATAGCTGGATTACAAAATACTCCCAATTAATTCAGACTATTGTTCATAGTTTTCAAAGGATTAGCAGGTTTGGTCTTTTCAGGATAGGAATAAGCAGAGGCCAGAAATCTTACTAGGAAAGAGTTAAGCTGTTTTGCAAGAGGACCTTTAGCATCAGATGCTGCATGCAGAAGGTATATTTGATGATCAAATAATAAATTGTCACATCTGGTTGCAGACAGGAATATGTGTTTATGAATCCATTTTCTGCAGAATTAACTTTCTTAAGCTTTCTTAATCAAAGTGGGAAGCTGATTCAGATGTACCTTTTGTCCACTGCTGAGTATCCTGTTGTCATATTCTTTTTACGGTCACCAGGAAATCCACAGCTTCCTGTAACATTGAGAAAGTACCTGCCTCTTTTTTTTTGTCTCCTTCCCAAAGAAAATGCATTTGGTTTTCCTTTGTCTGTTGACACTTACACGTTAAACTCCTAAACCCAGTGTGGTGCATGGAGAGAGTTTTGCAGGGTTTCAGGGTCCTCTTCTACAGCTAGCTATAAGAATACTCTTAAAATTCCAACCAAATGCCTGTACAAATAACACCTTGATTAAAACTTATCACAGAAAACCTCAATAACAAATCCCAAGATTTTTAAGAGAGGTTGGCNTGAAGCCAAATAAAAGCATAAAAAATCTAACATAGTGCAACTAATAAAAATGTATAACCATATAATATTGTATAACCATTAGAGCTTATACAAAATATAAGCATTTTACAGAAGAATACAATCCATTTGATCTTGATGTTCTAAAGATCTAAGCAAAAACCACTTTGCATTGGTGAAGACAACTGGAGAAGAAATAATATACGATAACTTCAGCTGCAACTTGACTTAAAGAGCTCTGAAGGCTAATCAACTTCCACTCAATGAAATGTCAAGTATCACAGACATTAGTGCTAAATAAATGTAAACATCAGCTTTAC